>JAAAKQ030308502.1:3133-26814 GCA_010016005.3 Zanna intricata
TTAATTGTGAAGTTGCCTGCAGGTGGCAAAAATATATTTAAAAAATTAGGTTTGCGTGTGTGTGTGTGTGTGTGTGTATGACAAATATGAAAAACACACATACAGAAAACTTATCTACCCGTGAAACTGTTTTGTACAGATATGTCTATTAAAATTTTTTTTCCAATGTTTACAATTTTGATTCTAGCCATAACTAATCACTTCCCTGCACTTCATTGGAATGAACATAAAATGGTATGTTTTTCAAGTTTATCATCTTTTACAGGAGTTTGAGACGGAAGATCACATCAGTGAGAAGCAGCAGCATCGTGAGGAGGAGTTGCTGCTCCTTCAATGTGAAGAGGTGAACATAGGTAGTGCAATGATTAAAGAGAAACCACGTGAGAAAAAAAAGACCACCAACAGCAATGGTAATGGCAATGGAGGAGGTGCAAGTGGAGGTGGAACTGGTAGTGGATTGACAAACATGGAGATAAAAACAGAACCGGTTGATAGGGAAAGGGAAAATGAGAATGTGAAGGAAGAACCTTCAGTTTTACCAGATGAATCTGTTTCAATGTCAGCTGATAAAAGTGCTGAACATTCTCCGATTCCAGAAACAAAAAATCCTCCTTGCTCACAATCAGATATTTGTTTGCCTGAAGCAGGTAATACATATTTTCTTTTATATTATTTAAATCTTAAGGTTTCATTTGAAAGATTTGATATGAAGTTGAATTATTATATTCCTTTCAGTATATAATCTATGATACGTAATATCCAGTATACTTTTCTTGATGATACATTAAAATTACTATTATTTCTTTAAGTATAAAGTTGAATTGCTAATGGTTGTTAGATAGGTGGAAGTATTCTTTTTGACTACTTCATTGCTATTTTTAAATCTCTAGGAATTCCTTTAAACATTTTTCTCTTTCTTGTGGAAAATAGTACTTTTCATTTTCACTAACATTCTGGTCCTGGGCGAATCAAGCCTTTCTGTAGTTTATTTTTCATTCTAAGTTTGAGTTTCACCACTTTAGACACTTCTGTATTGTTTCTGTGTCTTAAAAACTGAAAATCTCAAAGTATTTGAAGCGAGTCTACACTTTAATTTATTAATGGAAAAAATGTATGGTCATATAAGATTAATTTACAGATTAAGAAAATTTATGATGGTATTATGGATGAATTGTGGTGCAATGATAGTGTCAAAAGTTTAATTGGGGAGTTAGAACTCAAGAAATTGAAACAGTCATTAAAGTAAATGATGTTTCTAAGTCATTGACTTGGCAAGCGATAAGTTTATGTAAAATACAATAAATACTGACATGTACTACACAATGCTAAGAAGCTATTGCAGCAGAAAATTCATTGCAGGAGGGCTTTTGTGCCGATATCCTTCACAGGAATTCCCAGCCCCACATTTCTGGCCAAACTGTATCTTTGGATTATATTTCAAATTTAGAATTTTTAGCTATCCACTTCAAAACTTGTCTCCAGAAATTTCTACACCTGTTTATGAAACTGAAAAACTTGATAGGAGGTGTATGCTTTGTGAGTGACAAAGACCTCAAGGAAGTCTCTAATGGATTGGTGGCGGATAAGGCAAGGTTATACAAAAGCTAGTTTAATGTTATAAGTGCCTAAATGCTTTAGAGCTTAATTACATATAAAAGTGACCTAAAGTATATAGAAATGAAATAAAAAGTTGTATAAAGAAATTTGCTACTTTTTTCATTTAATAAGACCGGTACTTTCTCTGTATGATCCTTGTATTTTTAACCTCTTTTTACAGGTTTTTTTAAAGAAAGTATGATAGAATTTTTGGTCACATGAAGGTAGGGGGATGCAAATAGTATTTTTTTAACATTTTGTGGTATGAGGAATACAAAAATACCATTCACTTAAATTGTGGTTTCCTTTCTTAAATATATATTTACTTATAGGCCTAATATAAAATTTTGTGGCCTCAAATATCTACAAAATTACTATATCAATTTCATTAAAATTTAGATATGCTCTACTAGTATATATGGAAGTTGTGCAGGTGAAAATTTGATGAAGTTTGGTCATCATTCTTAAGTTACGCTCAATTTAAAGTTTGAAAAAATTTGAGGGAGCAAGTTACAGAAGTATGGTTCGTTATGATGCTGAAAGTTGGAATGTTGATGTTTCTTTATCTGCAGTATCTATTGTTAGCAATATTTTTCAGCGTACTTAGGTAGCATTACCTACTTTGCAGGTCATCATGACTGAGTATGTGTTTTTATCTAAGGATAATGTTGACTGTGTAGTAGTGTATTTTTCATGTGCACATATGCACCTGTGAGTGAATGAAAGTTGATGCTTGTGTGTAGGTTTTACTGGTTAATTGAATGTATATTGTACATTGTACTGCGAAAATCAGTGTATTTCTGATTGTGAAATAATGAGGGGGTCTGAGTGATTAACTTATTACTGATTTTCTTGTTACGGTGGATTAAGTTAATTTTTTTTATACTTATTTATATTTGTGTATAGTTCTATTTTATTTTAATCTGCTTCTTGATTATTTATTTATTACTTTTTTTTTCATAGTAAAATTTTTAGATTAGAATGAGTTTATACTTTTTCAAAAGGAAACAAAATAAAATAATGAAAAGTTGGTCTTTTTGCTCAGAACTGTAAAGATTTTTTTTTTCTGCTATTTTATAAATGACTAAGCAGGTAAGTGAATGATGAATCAAACACATTCATATTTTTGTCATGTTTATCATATGATAAATTAAGTGATTTTTGCATATGACTGTATATTTGTGGAGGAGACACATTCATTTGACATTTGAAAGCTGAAACTTTTTTAAATTAAACAGAATTTGATTTCTCTCTAATACTTCATTATACTAGATGTAGTTGTATAAACTATTTTGTTGCAAATGAACACAGTCTCACTTAAAAATTGACAAAAGTTAATGATTTACTAAAGAGCAATTGTAATAAGCTTCCCTTTGTAATCTCTACTCACGGTACTATTTATCAGTTATATATGCTTTAATCAAGTGTAACTAATCATAAATTATCTGTTTCTCTTCTGTAATAAGATCTTTATTTATATGTTAAATAACATTTTATTAAAAATAAATTTTAAATCTTATATTAGGCTTTATGTTTACTAAATCTTATATTATGTAAAGTTAGAGTTTTCTGCGTTGTTGATTTTGAATCGCATGTCTCAGTTTGGTGCGTGTTTCACAGTACATATCTTTAATTGTTGATCTACGTTCCATGAAATCAACCAAAATAATGGCCTTTTTATCTCACAAAACAGTAGCTAATATTTTTTAACTTGAGTTCAGAGATTGCTTAAATTTTTTCAGTTTTGGAGAACTTGAATGGCGGCACTGCATTGACTGTTGTTTTGATTCTGTGTTGGTATAGGATATCCATGTCTCATCACCCACAACAATCTGGGAAAACAAATCATTTCCATCTTGTTGATAGCAGTCCAAGAACGCTTGTCCACTGCACAGTTTTTGCTCTTTATGTTGATCAGTGAGCATTTTTGTACCGAAAATAGGTGCAACTGTATATCCAAGCTTTTTTTTGACTATCGTGTGGATAAAGGTGTGTCCAGCATAAGGAAATTCATCAGCCAGAGCACTAAATGTCAATCCTCGATCACATCACAGCTTTTGGTTCACTTGTTCAACGATTTCCCTGGTTTGAATACTGGGCTGCCACTCCGCTCTTTGTCATTCGCATTTGTGCAGCCATTTTTGAAGTCTACACCATTGTCTAATTTTTCTTTCACTCATTACTGTAGGTCCATACAATAGGCATTAGTTGTGCCTAATGAATTTGAGCAGCTGAAGATCCTTTTATACACAAAAATCAAATCACAGCGTGGACTTTATAACTGCTGGGAGAGAGATTATTGTTGTTGATATTGCGATCTGCATTCACCAGCAGGCAAACAACTACTGAATCAAAACAACAACTGCAGTGGCTTTGTAAATAGCCAATAAATGGCCCTGAATACATGAAACTGTTCAGACTTGCTAATATTTAAATATAAGCCAACAGCCCTTACTTTATGAATATGCCTTGTAATTGATGTTTAGTAATAGAAAAAAAGAAAAGTAGAAAATGAAAAGCTAGGTGGGAAAGAAAATTATATGAAAGGATAGCTTTTTTAATCATGTTTTGTGTTTAATTTTTTGAGTAATGAGATGCTTTGAGGTAATACCAGCAGTGACATTAGGGGGCTAAACTTTCTTTACTACATAGATCATTTTTAAATTGCCTAAGATGGTCCAAGGATACTAAATAAAAGTGAACGTGACTAATCAGACCAATTTTGACCATTTTCCTGGATCAAAGCTCTAGGAAGAGCTAAGGAAATAGGGAAGGAATCTGTATAGAAAGAAAATGTGTGGATCAATTAAAATTGGTAAGAAGTAGGATGTGAGTGAAATGAATTGCAGGGGCCCAGATATTGTGACAGGTAGAAAGGCTGTATCAATTAGGTGAGTCTACAAAAATAACTGAAAGTAAATCATTTAGGTTTCCAATCTTTTGGATGGAAGCCTGCAATGAGGAGACCATGAATAGCTAGCTTACATAATAATTAGGAAAAGGACAAAAAGGTGTATTGTAAAATGGATAAGGACAGAAGATAAGTGTACTGGAAGTAATTGGTATAGGACACCAGGTTCTTTCTAGGGTTGAGTAAAGAAGTAGTTTGTTAACAATCATGTTTCAAATCTAGTATGTAAAGCGGTACTTAAATTTATACATCTTTATTCTTTCAGTTAAAGCAGAAGAAGGAACATTAGTAGAAAACCCGATAAATCCTAGTAAATCATTAAAGAGTGAAGAAAATGAACCTGAATTTGGAACAGGTGACTATTAATTTATTAATATTTATTTTTACATGTAATCTGGCTTGTTTTTTATAAATTTTAAGATAAGATTACAAATGAAAGAGTCACTTTTGTAGATTTTTGATAAATGTTAGCCTATGTAGTTTGTTATTTTTGTGTTCTAAGATGATTTGTGATTTATATTTCATAGTTACGTTAGGTCAGATTGTGTTATGTTTGGCCGCCTGTTTTGTAGTTATTCATTCTTTCTTACCTGAGTCTGTTCACTCATTATTTCATGTCTTTTTGTTAAAAATATCTCTGGAGTCATATGTGTTCCTTTTGTTTCACTTCTTATACAATCTTAACGTACTCAAATCCCAAGATGAAGTGTCCTTTTCTACAACAGTGTGCATTTCTGCCAACTTTCTTCAGTAGGTCTTGTAATATTACAGTTTTTTAGAATAAAATCTGATAAAAATTAAGCTTTGGAATAAATTTTAAAAAAATATACACTGAGAAATGGTGTATTACTTAATGGAATAAAACTCATGATCATAACTGTACTAGATTTAAACTTCTATGTAACAGTTTGTTAACTAATGTTTAAATTTGTTTAACTGCATCTGATTATCGTCTCCTTCAGTGATGCTACTGCTGCTTTTGTACTGCTGTTCCAGCTGAAGTATTACTGGTCTTTTAAATTATAAATATAAATTTTTAGGATGCGGTTAATAAAGTGCATTAGATATGAAATGCATTTATCCACTTAGTATTTTTGATTATATGTGATCACTGTTAGTGTATTTCATATGTTAAATTAGGAGTCTTTTTGAACATTAATTGTGGTCACTAATATTGCTGTATTTTTTATGCGTTTGTATGAGATAGTTAGGAAATAATTCAGATGTTATATTTGAGTTTTTTCATGTTTTTGTATCAAATATTAATTTTCATTAATTTAAATCCCTTTTGTGAAATTCAGGTCTACAGAAATCTTTATTGTTAACATCTAGACAGATTTAAGGTTAAGTATTACAGTAAAAACAAAACAACCCAGGTTTTTAAAGAAATCAAAGAGAACACATAAACTATTACTTTTCATTTATGTAATTAAATTTATTTACATTAATAAATTATGTATAATACTTAATTCTTTTTTCAGAAGTAAAAGGAATCATTAAAAAAAGGAACAATGTCTTGATAGGTAAAAAATATCTGTTGCTTCTAAGATATTGGTAATTCATAAAGTGTTTGGCTGCTGTCGTATCTATGGGAAGAATTTAGACAGTAAAGTATTTAGTAATTTGGTAATTTTGAGGTTGACTGTGTTTGTGTAACTAAAAATGATGAGCCGTGTTGTATAATACAAATAATGTTGATTTTTGTATGATTATAGATTGCCCAGACATGGGAGAAACTGTTCAAAGTGTATTACCAATGCTTGGCTCATCGACTGCTGAGCCGTTACTTGATGGTGTTCAACCACTTGCCAGCAATGTGATAAACAAACAGCCAGGAACAATGGAAGCGCAGTATATGCAGCAACAGAGTCAGATATTTGTCTTTTCCACTGCGCTAGCAAACAAATCTGCAGAGTCTGTCATTCAAGGACAGTATACTTCTATTATTGCATATCATTGTGCACAACCACGCACCAAAAAATATTTGGAGGTATTTACCGACAATTCCTTTGATCTGTTAATTATTTTAATAAACTTATTAAATTCTCTTGAGCGAGATATTTGTCCAATTCTTGAGACATTTTAGGAAGTAATATCTTGGAAAATTGAAGAATGTGAAGTGCTGATGGCCTGGACCACATTTTATTTACTTGTTCCAATAGATTGTTCAAGTTAAAAAATTTAGGTGTAATATCAGTGCATGCTCTCTGTATTTATTTGTGACTAATGACCATAACAATCAGTGATTTAAAAATTTATTTGTCATTACTGGGGTAGAGGATTTGTTGTCACACTTTATTTTTACTAAAGTTTTCTGAATTTTTGTTTTATCAAGATTGTGTATTAATTGCTATTGTTTCAGGTTATTTTTGTCTTCATTTTGTTTACTTAACCTTAGTTTTTTTTCTTAATAACTGTTAATTCAGATTTTGAATTAATTTTTTTTTTTACCTGATATTGTATTTCCAATTTGAAACTTTGGTTTCTAAACTTTTAAAAATTTCCTAAAAATTGGGCATGGTGTACTATTTCTTATAAAAAAAGTTCCTAATTAAGAATTATTGTTTAATTCGGGTTACTTTGCTTTATCAACCACAGTTACCCAGAAAGTAAATGGGCCTCCATGTGTGAAAATTTCTAAGATGATTGGTTGATAAAGAAATGTTATTTAACAACTGCTTTTCTTATTATAAGAATAATATTGTGAGACAAAATACTCCTGTTGGCTGATTTCATTCGTAAGAGTGAAGTGAATGCTGGGATTATTACAAGAATTATATACAGATTGTGAAAAACCATTTATTAGAAGTATGTTAGAATGCTGATCTTGGGATCAAAGTTTTGAACAGCCAATTTCCGGTACGACATGGATAATATATCTGAAAATGGAGCAGAGGGTTGCGCAATTATTGAGCATTTACCTTTCAGTTATAACCTTATACCCTTGATTACATTCTTTGGGAAGTTAAAGAAACATCTTGTAGAAAAATGAATTTTTTTATGAGTTAAGTGGTATGTGGTAAATAAGATCATAAACTGGCTGACAAATATGGACATAAATTTTCATACATAAGGATTTTGAGACCAGTGTGTTGATAAACATAGCTTAGGGAATATTTTTTAAAATTAATATTTAAGCTTACTTTTTTTTGTGGAAAGTAATCGGATTAAATTTTAATTTCTTAATTTTAACTTTATCTTTCTTTTGGAATAATTGAGCACAGTTTTGAGGCAAGCTTTACAATTATACTTATAAAAACTTCACTTCAAGTTTTTGTGCTAAGATAAGCATGAATATCTTCATAAGTAATTTCGAAAGTTGGCAAATATGGTTGAATTCTTTTTAATAGTTTTTTCATTTTTTTTTTTTTCAGAAACATCCATTAAAAATGAACCAGTTTAATAGACAAAACCCTGCACAGTGGTTAAACAACCTGGCACAAATAAAACAAAAGGGTGGCCCTGGTCAAGGGTCTTTACAATTGGGAGGCCCTATGAAGTTTATGGGAATGAACAGGGGTGGTACTGCACCTCCACCACCTGCTCCACCACCAAATACTAGTGGTGGTTCGATGAAGAACAGTATGTTGATGGATATGGGTCACCCGATGGGCATTCCGCCTAACAGAATGCCCATATGGAATCAGGTAAAATGAGATGTTATTAAAATTTTAATTTTATTTTAAAAAATCATACCTTGCTAATCTAGAGTAGTTTAAGAGACTGTCTATAAAGCTATCGGTTGCTGAGGGAACTGAATGTAAACAAAAAAGTGATGATGGGTATTGTTCACATGTCTTGTGACTACTTTTAAAGTTGATGATATATGTTGTTATCAAATTTATTTTTATTAATTATTTTGAGTTGAAAATGATCCAACTTTAATATGGATGTCACAGAAAGGGTATAACTTTTGTGAACATTTAAGAGACCTGGCTCTCGCCTATCTCTTGTTTACTTAAGATGCATAATCGGAGGTTGAAAAAAGACAGCCCACAAGGACTGTGTTTATCCATGATGCAATCTTTGAAACCTAAAATTTATTTAGGTTTTACTTTCTAATCGCAGAATTTGTTGATTTAATGTCCTAAAAAATCAAATTTATAGTAGTAGCGTGAGTTTTTAAATATTGGTTGTGTTCAGGTCTCTGTGATGCGAGTGGTAGCATCTCGGCCTTTCATCTGGAGGTCCCAGGTTTGAATCCCAGTCAGCCTGGCATTTTTCATTCACCATAAAATTCCATTTCCATATCCTATACACAAGCTTCAATCTTATATGGTGATATCATCAAACCATTGATTGATTGATTGATTGATTGATTATTATAATATTTATTTATTTTGTAGATGTATTGGGATTAGATTTATGAAACTACTACCTTGCTGTTTGTATGTTAACAAACACTGAATTTCTTAAGCTCTGTTTTCCCAATCTAATTCTTTTTATGAATATTTATTTTATACAGGGTGAGTATGACTCACCCTGTATTAATGTTTCTTTACTTCAACTTAAGTAAATCATTTAATTTTCTACATTCTTCTCTATTACCACATTTTTACATAACTGCTCAAAAAGGATTATAATGTATTTAGGGTGTATGTATATATGTTTGTTTAACCATAACATAATTCAATAAATGAACCGATTTAAATGTATGACCCTGCATTAGAATCTTTACATTAGTGGGTGGGAGTGAAAAGATGGTTATATAGGCAAAGGCTATATAGATGCATATATTATATATATTTACTTATTACTAAAGACCCCAAAAAATCATAATAGAATTCTAAATCGATAATCAGTAGTATTTTTAGTATTGATTTAATTATATTGAAAATAGTTGTGTTTTAATTTCTGCTACAATATTGAATGAATGAATTATGGCAGTAAATTTGAATAACTTATTTTTGTGGCAGTGTTATGGTTTCATAATAACTTATTAATTCATCGTGACATAAAAATATCCAAAGATTTCTATAAAAATTATAGGTAAACATTTTTTAAATTTGGAAAAAAGCTATATGCAAAATTGTCAACCGCACACTTTTTAATTATCCTATATTAAAGATTAATGTTTTTCACCTGCATGACTTACATTCTCAAATGTGCTCATTTGAAAATCAAATATGAATTTCAAAAACCGTGCCCAGAAGAAATCCCTTTTTTTTAGTCTTTTTTTTTTTTTCAGACTTGCTAATTGTTGTTGAAACCATTATCTTGTCCTTCATTGTTTTACTATTATCCTTGTTTTACTGTAATGTGGCGCAACTACCCATATAAATATTTTAAAGAATTGAAATAAGCTTCTGAAAGCTTTTACTTTTGCAAGCAGATTGTTGTTCTGCATAAAACCTCTTCTAGTTGTTAAGTTTTATTTCTTTTATTTCAGATCAATGAAAGCATTCATTCCGATTTAAACACTACCAGGAGCGTGCACCTTATTGAGAGTAATTTTTCCAAAAGTTCTTGTTCTTGGCTTTATTTTTTTTCTAAGCTCTTACATCTGAATAAACCATACGGTTAATTGTTCTTACTCCACGTATTTGTTTCTGATATAAAACTTTTATCCTACTTTATTCGTTTGTTTCTGCATATAAAATTCTCACATTATTTTAATAATATTATTGGACTTATATAAATTGTAGTTCATTGCTTTGTTGTTAGATAATTTCTGAGGCTTGACAGAATTTTATTAACTCTTGTTGATGAGATAGGAAATACTTGAATTAGTGTGAAAGTTTCAGTTATTTATTTGGATGACAATTTCTTTTGATATAAATGTGATTTTAATTTTGGTCAAAAAATGTTATGTTCATATTATTATTTAATCTTGATCATTCGATTTGATCTTGTTCTTTTTTATTATTACTGTAATTGTAAATTAAAAAAATTAAATATTTTTCATCTTGTGATTGTTGTAGTTATGTTTTTCAGTTGTTTCTTTCTTTAGATTAATTTTCTTTCCCTTCGGGTTCAGTTACCGTTCTCAGAATTAGAACTTTGTTTTGTTAAAATTAACAATATTTATATATGATCGTTTACATTATTTTATTACAAAATTAATAACTTTAATAACAATTTATGAAATATTGGCTTTAGTATGAAAAAATAGATGTTTAATAATTTTTATTGCTTATTTGGTTTATTCTATTTGTGATATAAACATCTTTTAAAATTTTCTATTTAGTAAGTCAGTTAGTTTCCTTTTGAAGTAATTCACATTCTATAATTGTCATTCTTTTTTTTCTTTTAATAAATAAAGAAATATATATTTATATTATTATAACCAACCCTTTTTGTTTAGTTTGCAAGTAAAAAAGATAATTTTTAATTAGAAAATGAAATGATGTAAAATTTAATCCAGTTAAAAATAATTACTCAAAATAGTATTTAATGTTTTTTTAGTTACAAAATGTCCATTTAGGTGAAAAGTTTTTCTATGTGAGACTAACTACCTCTTCTATGGGATCTGAGCTTATTTAGCATACTCAATAATATTGCTGTTCTTTTGAATTTTGTAATTTGTCACGGTTGTCATCCCTTTTGTTACTAATTTTCCTTATTTTGTCAATTATTTAATTTAACTCACTAAGTGACAAAATTCCTCAATTTCTACCTTTTATTTAATGGTGTTTTTTTTTTTTTTTTTTTTTAATTAAATAAAAAATTCATTATAACTTTTTGTTATAACTAATTTGTTATTAGAAATTAGTCCATTTTGTTTAGTATCTCTTCTTTACTCTTTCTATTTTCAAAATTAATGTTTAAATATGATTAGTGAATCAATATATTCTACGACATATTATGTGTTATAGCTTCCTTTTTTTTTTTGCCTTCTCTTTTGTTTATAGAGAAGCAGATCAGCCACTTTAATTCGGGGAATGTTAGAGATGAAAAGAAAAAAGATATTCCACTTCAACATTTAGTGTTGAGTATTGAGAATGACTGTTCTATATGAATAGTTGATGTTTGTATTTATGCTTTAGGCATATTTGCATTTGAAGGTTTATTATGTATTTAAATTTTTTTTTTCATCTATGATATTGTTTAACTTGCTTAAAGTTACGTTCTGGTGAAGGGAATTGATTAAAGAACGTATTTAGTTTGTAGTAAAAGTGTAATTTTATTGCAGATTCAGATCATAATAATAGTTTTAAAAATTTTACAGTGTGTACAAGGTTGTTCAGGACCTATGAACATGAAAGGTCCAGTTCCATCGAATGTGGATGGCCCTGGAATGATGGCCAGTTCACCAAATTCAAATGCTATGATGCAGCCTCAAGGTAGCGGCCCGATACCTTCATTAGCAGATTTCACTGATGCAGATGCCATGGGGCTTGGTACTCATCATTCTTTAGCTGGTAAAATCTCATATTGTTTAGAAGTATTATCATATACAGTACTTAAAAAATTTTGTTATTGTAATTTGATACTTGCATAGAAACTTAATAAAAAATAAGAATAAGAACTCAAGTATAAATCATCTGCTTATTCCATACAGTTTAATCTATTATTTTTAATGAGTTCAATTTATAAATAAGCTAGTTTATGAAGTCATCTGGGAGTATGGTAGATTTTTATAGTCCAATTTTTCTTTTTTGGTGTGATTTAGAAAAGGTGTATTAATTGTTTTCTATCTGCCAAGTTTTCAGGATCAAAATTTTCTGTCAGATTAAAATTTAAGTGGTTGACTGCCTAATTCTTATGATTACAGTGGGCAACAAAAAATAATTTTTTTTCTCAAGAAGAAAAATATGTAATTCTGATAGCATTTTTCCCCCTGAATCCAAATATGATATCTGTTAGAGCAATAGCCAACAAATAGCTGTGCGAGGATAATTTGAAATAGGTAATAAAAAAATAAAATGCTGGTATGAAAAGGATTGTAAATGATTTGAAATTGTAAAACAGAGACTTAACAACAATAATTAATTTAAATTTTGAATAAACAGGCAATTGTTAATGAAATAAAATAAACAATTTTAGTTATATCGAGTAATGAACCAAGTCAAACACTAGTATGGTAAAGCTAAACTAGTTTGAGTAAAAAGATATATAAAAAAAATATTACAGTAATGCTGAACACATTATCAACAGTTTATTATTATTACAGATAATTAATCATAAATTTAAAGTATAGTCAAAAGAAAAATTGTTTAATGTGTTTCACAAAATGCGAGAAAAATTAATGCACATACTATACTTTATAATAACAATTGCTTAGAATCGATTAGAGTTTATATTAACAATATAAAACATAAATTTACAGTTACGTAATACATAAAACTACTTCCAATGTACTTTTAAACATTTTAATTAAACAATGAAAAACTTGAAACAAAAACTCACTATACAATGCTGCCACATAAGGAAAATCGATGATGCTTGAAGATGAGGCGTAGAGATTGATAGAGAGACACATCCAGATATCCAGGACTATGGCGAAAACGTACGCTGAAGAACAGCAACGACCAAGATCCAATAGATTGAAATCAAATAAGTGAGGATTGACTGAAGAAGATAAAGCTCCTGAACGGAGTTTTGCGTAACGCCGCGAATAAACTTGAAGAGAAATGTTCCAATAAAAATTAAACTGAAAATGGTACAACGACCGATAAAATAGATGAGAGAAAATAATGTTACTAGTAGCAGAGCCGGGCTTTTCCCTATCAACATAAGAACTTATTCAACTTGAAGAGAAATTATACAGATATTGACATTATTAAAGTTATAGAAGTTAGAATGTGAAGGACGAAAGACTGGTGAACCCAGGAGCCGGAGAACTTGTCCTGTTTGCTGTGTTGGAAAATTCCGACTAACAACAACACACTAGGAAAGAAATAATGAAAACTCGTATTGACATACACAGTAGACTTAAACGTGGGAATGGAATGTAGGCGGGCCGTGGGAAAGCGTAGAAAAACAACCAGCTGGAATATTTGCAAAAAGGGTGCGTAGCAATTCATAACAATAAGTCAGGTACCTGACGAAAAGCTTTTAACAGGCTAAGGCAATAACAATAAAGAAAAGAAATAAGGAGAGCTCTTACAGACACACAATAGACTCAAGTGTGGGAAGGTACATAGAAAAAACCCAACCAGTTGAAATAATTGCAAAAAGGGTGTATAACAATTCACAACACTTAGTCAGGTACCCAATGAAAAGTTTTCAACCAAAAGAGGCAATAATAATAAGAGATACAAATAATAAAAGAATAACCAAATAATGAAACAATAAACCAAACTTAACACAATGTGTTAACAATATCAGTTTTTCCCCATCATGCTAGGTTTTTGAGAAACAGAGATTTATAATTTGAAATATTTTAATAATTTGTACACTATTAACTACACAATATTCAGACATTTGACTCACCTATTAAGTAAGCATGTCAGTTTTCAGCTATATTCTTGCTGTGGAGCATCTCTTGATGGTCCAAAAATAATTGGTCTGGTGTTAGGGTTCCATTTGCCTTGGTGCCTCAATGAAAGTGTTCCCAATGCTCATTGCGCCTAGATTTTCCAACAAGAAATCTAGGTGCAGGAAGTGCACTTTTAAAGAAATATTACAACCCAAATTTTATAAAATATAAGATCGTTGACAATATCACTGTAATTTTCCACCTTTCAATTTCCTAAAAAACTAAAATAACATTTTGAATGCTTGCCAAGCTGCTTTCTTCATTGGATTTAATAGTTCCTCAGACTTTTTATCATGCATTAGTGATTGTATTTGTGGACCACAGATATTCCTTCTTTAATTTTTGCATCACTAATTTTAGGAAACTTCTGTTTTAAGTACATGAAACCAGGAGTATTGTCCTTGGCCTTAATGAAATTCCTCATTAATGCTAGTTTGATATGTAACGAGGTAGATACACATTTTTCGGATTACACAATAGATCATTTCACATTTTTCTGTTGAGGAATGAGTGATTTGCATTTATGCCATTCTTTTCTAATGAAACTGTATTTCTGTTTCTACTATCCCATTCGCACAAAGAACAGCACTTTGTGTAACCAAGAATAAGTAATTACCTTCAAATCACCATAAATATTCTATTCATACACTGCATATTGAAGTTTTTCCAATATAAATTTTCATTTGTTTCTTTCATACTAGCAGAATAAGCCACAGGTACTAATGGTAATTTATTGCCATTATGCAGAAGCGCAGCTTTTATACTAACTAGAGGAATTATTGAACAAGCGCCATTCTGTTGGATTATGTTCCTTACAAAGTGACTTCATAAGAGAAGAGATACCATTATAAAACACTAAGCCATTTTCTTCAGAAAAATAGTCTTTAAATTCAGAATAACGATTATATAAGTACATATCTTTATATTCTTTTGAAGAAGATTCCATGTTTTTAGCCAGGAAGCTAGCATATCAGACTGTTTTTGGATAACTTTAAATCTCATATGATATTGTTAAGATTTTCTTGAATGAGGCTCAGATGAACTGCTTTGTTCAAACGTTGTATCGCTGGAGTCTGTTTCTTTTTCTTCTTTACTTCCATCAGACTCTGAGCTCTCTTCATCTAATATCACATGTTCGGGAGGATTTGTTACAGGCAATTTTTCGCAGTGTGGAACCAGTCTCGTTGTTTTGATTTTGATGTAATCCCTTTAATGTTTGTTAAGCAGAAATAACAGAAGGATAATCTTTGGGTTCCCTCCAAATCTTAGGGATAGCAAGTGGCATGTGGTGTTTGCCATTTTCCCACGCTGTGAGACGCCTAGAACACGATAAACAACAGATATGTGAGGCCCTTGTTTGGTCCTTGACTTTACACCCAAAATAAAGTTCATAATACTTTTTTACTAACAGAGTAAGATTTTACCTTTGGGACTTGAGGGTCACTTCACCACATACATAACAAAAATTAGGATGACTTAAACAAACTCTAGGCATTTTATAACTAACAAATAATTAAAAGAAATAAAGTAGTAAATATGTAATACACAATAATTCAGATACACAATGCAGTCACAGTTATGTGTTTACTGGTTTACTCCTATCTCACAACCGGCATCGTTTTGGTGAACGTATGCTATACTAGATCACGTTTGTACATGTCTATGTATGTCTGAACCTGCACAATAGTAGGCATGTTACCCTTTGAGTTAGCTCATTTGGTTTGATCATATTTACAATGCTGTAGGAGGTTTTACTTGACATGGGACAAATGGATGAAAAAATGTTTTAAAATATGTAAAATAATTGAAATAACAAAAAAAACTGTGGCTGATGAAGAAATTTGCCGAATACATATTTGAAAACAGGATAAAAAATTGCATAAGTACACTATTGGTACTCGAGAGACAAAAATCATGTTGACCAGTGTTATTCACTGATAATAATTATGGTTTAAAGGGTGATCAGGTATTGTGGCAATTAACCCACTGGCCAACCGGTTTAGGATTTAATAATTGGCCAAAATCACTTCATATCTTAATTATCATTAATCAGAATTTTAAATTTGTCATTTCTGATAAATGAATAATCACAAGAAAAATAATTTCAGACATTCATATTCTTTTTAATCAGATATCTTTTTTTTCAGTTCTTCTTATTATGGTAGTCAGTTATTATTTTTCAAGTAAAATTGCCTTACCGTCTGTTAAATGAAATTTATTAATGTATTTTATGTTTAAAAATGAGAATTTTATACCATTTTTTGTGTGCAGGTTTGAATATTATGCTTCCCAAGGCAAGATGTGAAATGAATCTACTGCACAGTAAAAGTAAAAGGAAAAAAGCTTTATTATTGCTACTATAGTATAAAATAATTTTTATACTCGTTGTTTGAAGTAAACAGTATTTTCTAATAACTTTGTTCTGCTTTGGAAATTTTTTCCCAGTTTCTACTTCTGTTGATCAGTTTTTTGTTTCCAAAATGTGATTGATTCTTAATGTCCGGTTCTCTTTAGTTGTAGATTTCTATCGTTAATCCCTAAGTTGAGATTAAATCTAGGTGATCAGAGGGAAAGATGAAGAAAACTATGTTTGTATTCTTGTCAATAAAACATTTGTTGTATTTTTAAGGTATTTGCTTTTTTAGTTTTATGAATTTATACAATTTACTGTTAAAAGGAATATTGTTTTTTTGTTAGCTTAATCATGTCACCACTTCTTGATCTAGTAGTAGGTGAATTAAATTTTAAATTCTGTATATGACACAGTCCATTCCTAAAACTGATCACGTAATATTAATTTTTACTTCAGAAAAAAAAAAAAATTTCTTATTCACAGTTTACATAATTCACTTTATTATGGTTATCCTAGTTTCTTTTATCAGATTTAAAAAAAGCAACATGTTAAGAGAAAAAGAACAATTTCCTTACCCTTGTAAAGTATAATTACCCATTTCACTCCATTGTGATGGAAAAAAAAACAGTGTTGCCAACTAGTTTTCCATAGGTCTAAAATTATTGTATCTACTAGACGCATCTGTTTTCTTTTTTTGTAACATTTTCTTCTAAGTTTTTGTCGATTTTGTTGTTAATAAGAATCGACATGTTAAAAATTTTATTTGTTTTCTGTTGACATTATTTACATCAGTCTTTTTATAAATAAATTCTTTTATTTATATGCCAATTTAACAACGTTATTGTACGTCAAACATAAAAAAATGTGTTTTTTTACCCTATTTTTGGCATTTTACATGGGATTTCTTAGAAACTAAGAGAGATATAGTTCTGAGACCTATTTTTTTTTTTTTTTTTTAATTTCCCTGCTCAAAAACCATAAGAATCAATTGAATTTGAATTTCAGAAAGCCTTAATTTATCCGGAGGAACCGAAACTCGGGCGAATCTTTCACCCTGTATAACTCTCTAACGAAGTGTTTTCAGACCTATGTTTATATGAACCTTTTTCTTATTTTTCCTCTAGAATGAGTTGTCAAAGTATTGCCCTATCCTCTTGAATCACTCTGTATGATAATCGCTTATTGTGGATATAAGTTATCTCAAGACTTTTAATGAAACCTATTTTTTTAATTATATAAAAGCTATTCCTCACCTTTGAAAAATATTTATTTGATAATTTTTTTTTTAATATATTTTATCTTTTAAACAAAAAGAAAATTTTTATCGATTAGATTTTGATCCTCGTAGGATGTAACTTGTTACGTGTTAAGCGCTTGTCAAGATCAATGTTCATTTTTTTTCTCCATAGTCATTTTACGAGACATGTTGCATCTATATTCCTTGTTTTTACAACAAGGTTTTTGCCCAATTTTTTTTTCTTTCGCTTCTGCTAATGTATCTTGAATTTTTATGTAGGACTTTTGTGCTATATTCATAAATTTGAAAAATTACTTTAAAGATCTTTAAATTACTTCTGTAGTCTGACTGTAGTACTCTTCATTTTAAACAATTTTTTTTGAAGTTTGTTTTAATATATGATACAGAAAAATAATATAGTAAATAAATTAATAAATCATTAACAAATAACATTCATACTGGATTGTCCTGAAACAACAAATTATAATTAGCAGCAGATGCTGCTGTTGAGGTATCTAGTATGGCTGATATTGTACTACATATCTCTTGGTGTATTTAAGGTTTTCCCCAATTTTTTGTTTTTAAGTAGCTATTGTTTTATGGATAACTTGAATGAACTTTACTTTTCAAGTATTCTTGTAGATAGAAGTGACCTGCAGACTTTTTGTTGACCGTAGTATGATGTTGCTGGTCGTAGCATGTTACCACCACAAGAAATAAGTCTGTTGGGGAAAAAGTAACTGTAAGATGTCATTATATCTCTGAGGATGTGCAGTAACACCATCTTCTTGAAATATGAGTATTGATATCCGATTGGTAAGAAAAAGTTAAAACCCTTTTGAATAATTAAGACTTACTTCTTTTCTTTCTTTGTCTTCAAAGAAAATTGGGTCTATTATACCAGCTGACTACACATCGCAACAAAGTATCATTCTTCACTATGAAACGGTTGTTCATATAATTGTTTATGTTTTCATTTGACTAATATCAATAATTTTTTTGTTTATTTAAGAAACCTCTTAATTAAAATGTGCCTCATAAGGCATCCGCAAGTGATCAATAAACTCTTCATCTTCTTCTAAACATGACAAAGAAAAATCTATCTGATTTAAATATCAAGAAATTTTAACACTTGAATGATTTGAATTTTGTATGGGTATAAGTGTAAATCTTTATACTAGGTCTTTTGTATACTAGTTGCAGAAATGTTTAGTGCTATTGCACATCTTTAGACGAAAGCCTTGGACTCCTGCTGATTGCTGCATTAATAGATTAATGGTTTTTAGTTACAAACTGTTTTTCTTCCTCCTGGTATCTTTTTCTAAAGCAGATCCCGTTACAAAGTTTCAGACTCACGTTTAGATGACATAAGCATGAGACACACGGCCATGATGCTCGAGATTGAAGTGCATACAAAATACTAGCAGCTTTATGGTTGTATTTTTTATAAAATTTTTCAACAACAAAAGCGCATTCATGTGCATTTGCTCCCACGATTGTGTTTATTTGCTAGTGGATATATCTTATAGATTCATGATAATAAATAATTATTGTTTAAACTAACTATTGTTTGAATTCTAAAACTCAAACTATTTATTGAAACATCATGTGAATTGTTTTGTAAAAAGTAAATCACAATGTAAAAGTGTGTCTTAAAAAGATAAATGAACATGGTTTGTTTGTATAATCTCCAAAATGTTTAAACTATGTAGCAGATATTGCTACAAATGAAGCGTGTAATTTGCTGTGATTTGTCAGCAACATTGAGCGGTACCCCGGTGAATGTTGTTATTGTGAACCACAATGTTATATTTTGTTCAGTCATCGCAATTGATTGCTTGTGTGTGTCAACAAGTATTAAATGAGCTGTGCGATTTTTATTGCATTTAAAATGAGTGATTTCCAGGAGCGACAAATTAATGAGAAATTTAGTGAAAATTCTTTACAGAAACGTTTGAAATGCTACAAACAGTATGCGAGA
This sequence comes from Zanna intricata, assembly GCA_010016005.3. Classification (NCBI taxonomy): domain Eukaryota; kingdom Metazoa; phylum Arthropoda; class Insecta; order Hemiptera; family Fulgoridae; genus Zanna; species Zanna intricata. The sequence continues at coordinate 22,633 of JAAAKQ030308502.1, forward strand.
TGAGGCTTTAAGCTGGACTCAAAGGACAAGTAGTGGTAGAAATGTTTCAAAAAAGGTTTGACTTTAATCTATGGTGATCCTTGTTTAGGCTGATTGTCAACATCCAAAACTAATTAAAATGTTTGCAATAGTTGAGAAATTCATTTGTTTTTAACCATTATTTAATTGTTTACAAAATAGCCAAAGAAATAAGCATTTCAAAAACTGTGTACCGTGAAATTATTCTAAAAAATTTAGTATTAGTCACATTTTAACCAAATTTATGCCTCACCTTCTGACTAATGAACAAAAACAGAATTAAGCTTCTGAATTGAGCTAATGAGAATGAAAATTTAAAAATATATATGTATTACGGGAGATGAGATATTGTAACACAGATAAAAATGCTGAATAAAAGCTTAGCCACCAAATGGTTTCCAAAGAGTGACCCTATGATTGAAAAAAAATCAAGACAAGTGCAGTCAAAATGTACAAGTCATGTTGACAGTTTTTATTAACTATGAGGCCATAAGTTGGGAATTTTACACCAGACATTGAGTATTAAATACCTCCTAACATCTGTAAAAATTAAGTGAATAATTATATTTTCCCACACTTCTGAACCAAAATATGTGAAATTGGAATTGCTTATAAAAATGTATAATTAAAATAAAAAAAGCTAAATTAAAACCTACTTATGAATCATTATTTTGACTATAAAAAATACAAATCATATACTCGTGCATGTGAAGGAAAATGTACAAAAATAAAGATAAGACTAATATGTTATTGTGCAACATACCACAAGAGTACATTCTGTTCTGTCTAATATTGACTTTCTTGTTGATTATTTTTTTTTTTTTTTTTTTTTTTTTTTTTTTACCTCTGGAATCACCGTTAAGGTATATCATCAGAGGATGAGATGAATGAATTGTAGCGTGTGTGAAAAATGCCATGCCTGACCGCAATTCGAACCCGGGACTTTCAGGATGAAAGGTTGTTGATTATTGGCTAATGTTAAGGTTGTACTGAAAAATATTAAACTCTTTATTCTATACTTCTTTTGGGCTATAAAACATCTAGTTCTGATAGAAATGTTATGTTTTTCTTTCATTGGTAGTAATATATGTGTCCATTTTTAGGAGTGAAAGTTCCAGATGAGAATTTGACACCACAACAACGACAACACAGGGAAGAACAATTGGCTACATTGAGGAAGATGCAGCAAATGCTGTTTCCAGAACATCATTCACCCAGTGAACAACAGGCTCCACCAGTTTCAGTGCAATGTCCAGTATCTGTTCCGACTTCCGTCCCAGGAGCTCCAGTTCCTCAGTGTCCACCCACCTCCATATCAGGACCTCCTGGTCCTACTGATCTTGATGAAGTGATGCCACTTACATCTGATCCCAGTGAAATGATGATGCCTCATCACAAAAATCCCCCGTCCATGGCAGCACAGGCTGAGTGGCAAAAAATGCAGCTTCAGTTTTATGAGGAACGGAAAAAGAAAGGGACTTGTTTGACTCCTGATAATCCAGCTGGAGTCAGAACCGGTTCTCGGACTCAAGGCCCCCCGCCTCCGTATCATCAAACGACTAGGTCTGCTAGTGTTCCTATTGCCATGCCTAGCCCAAACCCTAGTTCACCGAACAACACCACATCTAATCTTTCTTTACCTTCACCTCGTACATGCTCAGGACTAAACTCCCCGGCTGGAAGGCATCCTCCAGGTCCAAGTCCCACTGCTCCTTTGGACTCCCCAGGGCACACTTTAAACCCAAGTAACCCGGGGACACCTGTATCTTTATCTACGCATCTTTCACCTAAAAAGGATAAACACAATGGTAGCAGTGAGTTCTCTCCAACATCCAGTCAACAGTCTCCAGGTAATTTAGTTTTACAATTATACATTGATTATTTTTATATTTTATTTTTAACATAAATCAACTTAGTTTCGTAAATTCATTTTTTATGAATTATATTAAGTTTGATTATTATAATAATAGGTTATAATAATTATTATAATAATATAAAAATCAATCTTACCAACAATTTATATTAAATCCCAAGCGCTTTCAGTTATTCTACCATTCTCAGGAGAAAAGTTTTTTCTCATTTAAAACATGAAAATTAAAACATAAATCAAAATATTATAAGTTATTAAAAGCAGAACAACTGGTCGTCATTGTATAAAAATTATTACATCAGTTTAGTAAGAGTGTCTCAGTTGTTATGAATAATAATAGTAGGAGAGAGATAATCAGCTTAGGCAACTTGATAATTATTTGTTTAAATAGAATGTCACCATTAAATTTGATTTGTTCGTTGATCAATTTGTTGTTATAGTATGTATGGAATTTTTTAAGAATGCTGGTTTTATAGAAATTGTTAGAGAAATCTGATATCTTAATAAAATTATCATTGTTATATAACTATGTTTATTTTGTAAAATGTGTTAGCGTAATTAGGTTTATCTAAATTGCCTTTATTTATACTATTAATATGTTGTTTAGTTTTTAATAGAAAAAGAGCGGTTGGTCATACCAATATATTCTCTCTTTTTCTGTTTAGCCTTTGGAACTACCGTAAGGTATTACTTCAGAGGATGAATGAGGATGATGTGTAGTCTTTTATAATCTCAGGTCGACCATTCCTGAGAAATGTGATTAATTGAAACCCAACCACCAATGAACCCCAGTATCCATGATCTAGTATTTAAATCTGTATAAAAGTAAGTACCTTTACTAGGATTTGACCTAGAATCTCGACTTTGAAATCAGCTGATTAGCAATGTCACATTAACTGCTATACCAGCCCGGTGGGCTCGCATTCTAAACTCCTTGTCTAATATATTTATGTACTTGGAATTTATTATTTTAGACGTATGTTAAACCAGCTCAACATAACATTATAATACTTGCTAATTCGTCTCATTATTGGAAACAAAAAAATGACAGCTTTTAATTCTTTGATTTATAAAGTTATTAAATCTCAAACATAACAATTTGGAACTAAACTGTGAATTAAATATTATAAGGAACATAGCAACACAAAAACTGATTAATAAACTATACTTTAAAATCAAAAATAAAATACACATAAAGGATTACATAAATTATTATTATTCACAAAACCCATTTTACAGATAACTTGGAGATAAAATATATAAATTTCATTATCTAAAAACAACATACACTGCTAACAATAAAATAATAAATTTTATTAACAATAATGATCGTACTAAAATAGTAAACAACAAATACATAAGTCTCTTAGACAAAGAGTCTGTAGTTTAAAATGGGAAGACTGCCATCTAGAATATATTGATATGACCAATCGTTCTTTTTCTATTAGAACTAAAGAACATGTTATAAGGAAAGGGTAATTGAGATAAAACCAATTATTCTCAACACATTTTACAAAATAAACATAGTACAACCCTGATAAATTTATTAAAATATTTCTCCAATGATTTCTATAAATCAGCATTCTTGAAAAATTTTATAACAGTAACAACGTTTTATAATAACAGTAGATTATCAAAGAACAAATCAAATTTGATGTTGATATTCTATTGAAACAAATAATTAATAATTATCAAGTTGTCTAAACTGAGTATCTCCCTCCCACTATTATTATTAATAACAACCAAGACACTCTTACTGAACTGATGTAATTATTTTTATACAGTGACGACCAATTTTTATGCTTTTAATATTATAATATATTTGATTTTTTATGTTTTAAATTATGATAAAGTTTTCTTCTGAGTTTGGTCGAATGACCAAGAGTGCTAGGGTTATAATATAAATTGTTAACAAGATTGATTTTTACTTTTATATTTTAAGTAATTTTATATATCAGTGGTGCCACATTTGAAAAATTTAATCACCACAAATCAAGAGAATTATTTTATTTCAAACAAGAGAAATTTAAATCAGGTTTATCAGTGTTATGTATGTTAATCTTTAACAACCGCGCCGATCAGAGACAAATCACCGTGCTGATTAAATTAACTTACACGTGGTCATTTACATCCCTACCCTTTTGTTATTTATGGTAAAAAAAAATTGCATTAGGTTAAAAAACTCTCCGTATTTGTATAAATCAAATGTCATTTAATTACAACCAGTATAACAATTACCACAGATATAAATTAAAATCGTCCTTTTTTAATTACATAAAATTTGCGTAATTCAA
>JAAAKQ030308536.1:0-10057 GCA_010016005.3 Zanna intricata
TTCAGTTCCTCCCGTTAAACAACACGTCACCGAAATTCTGGGAAACCAAATTTAGCGGTAAATGTTATGGTTTCTTAAATAAATATATGCCTGAAAACGTTTCGTTAGCGAGTTACGGCTAGCGAAAGATTTCGCTCGGTTTTCAGTTCGTCCCGTTAAATAACAGGTCACCAAAATTCTGGGAAACCATATTTAGCGGTAAATGTTATGGTTTCTTATGTGTTTTAGCCTGAAAAATTCAATAAAATTAGTCCCAACATTGTATTCTTTGCGTCTATTGAGAAAAATGATAAAAACCGCAAAAAAATCGAAGACGAAAATTGCACTTTTCTTGGCACTTTTCTAGTTTTTCTAAAACGTTTTCAGGCATATGTTTATTGGAAAATATTTTCTTATTTTTAGATATAGAATCCGTTTCCGAGAGTTTGCCGTGCAGTTTTGATACATCCTGTATATATATATATATATATATATATATATATATATATAGTAATTAACATGGGTATCAAATACATCAAAGGCTTCATTGGCAGCTAATTTTATGTTTGTTGAAAATTAAACATAGCCCTAAAATAAAAGCAAAATGAAAAGAAATATTTACAATTTGAAATTTTCAATATAGAGACAAAATGTATCTACTGTTTGCCTTTTACAATAATATTATACTAAAGGATAATAATTCTATAATATTTTACTTAATAAAAACTGAAATAAAATTTATATTAATAAAAAAAAAAATTATTAATTGAATGTTTAAAATATTAATTATTTTAAAATGTATATATTTATTATTTTTTTATTTATTTTATTTGATTATTTGTTTGTTGGTACTTTTTTATTTTATTTTTTTATTTTTTTTTTTTAGACCTCTGGAACCAGTGTTAAGATATATATTCAGAGGATGATATGTATGAATTATAGCGTGTGTAAAAAATGCTTTGACTGAACGGGATTCGAACCCGGAATCTCCGGGTTCCAATTATTTGTTTGTTAGTGATTAATTCACTAAATACGCAAGAAATATCTCAATTGTTATTTTTGTGTATGCATTCAATTCAAGCATTAATTTTTTTCTGAATAATTTCTTTTAAAATGTAAATATTTTTACAGAAAAGTGCAGGGGAAATATACAAAGTGTATCAAAACTACATGGCAATCTCTTGGAAACGGATTCTATATATAAAAATAAGAAAAAAGTTTCCAATAAACATATGCCTGAAAACGTTTTAGAAAAAATAAAAAATTGCCTAGAAATGTGCAATTTTCGTCTTCAATTTTTTGCGGTTTTACCATTTTTTTTAAAAAAACCGCAAAGAATACAGTGTTGGGACTAATTTTAATGAATTTTTGCGGCTAAAAAACATAAGAAACCATAACACCGCTAGTTACCGCTAAATTTGGGTTCCCAGAATTACGGTGACGTGTTATTTAACGGGAGGAACTGAAAACCGGACGAAATTTTTCGCTAGCCGTAACTCGCTGACAAAACATTTTCAGGCATATGTTTATTGGAAACTTTTATTCTTATTTTTAGGTATAGAAACCGTTTCCGAGAGATTGCCGTGAAGTTTTGATACATCCTATATATATGAAAACCTGGCGAAATCTTTCGCTAGCTGTAACTCTCTAACAAAACGTTTTCAGGGATATGTTTCTTGGAAACTTTTTTCTTATTTTTAGATATAGAATCCGTTTCCGAATATATATATATATGTATATATGTATGTATACATGTATATGTATATGTTGTATATATGTATATATGTATGTATATATATATATATATATATATATATATGTATACATGAAAACCGGGCGAAATCTTTCGCTAGCCGTAACGCGCTAACAAAACGTTTTCAGGCATATGTTTATAAAACTTTTTTCTTATTTTTAGGTATAGAATCTGTTTCCGAGAGATTGCCGTTAAGTTTTGATACAGCTGTATATATATAAGATTAACTTTTCTTACTTTTAATAAATTTGCAAGTCTCCACCTTTAATAATTTTGTGGTATTTTTTTTATTCATAAAGATATTATTGCATTATTTCATCAAGAATAAATTTAAAAAAATTAAATATATAATATACAGCTATAACCCCGGTGCAGCTTCGCCTGCGCTGTTTAGTTGTTATTTGCGTTTCCCATTGCGGTCAAGGTATATTTAGCCAGTTAGAGGTCTGTTTGCTAGACCCTCTACCTTTATTAAACTCGTGTAATAAGAATTAAAGTCTGTTCAATATATTAATATTATCACTATATTGTAATTTTTTAGAACAACAGTTTGGTCAGTATTGGACACCTACTGATTTTTTTTTTTATATTTCCCATTGCGGCTTTGTTCGTGAAATAAATAAACAGAATTACAAACAAAAACTATCATCATAATGTTATAGTATCTCTTTAAATTGATTCAATAGTGGTAAGTAGCTTAATTCTGCAAAAAAATATGATTTTTTTATTCTTTAAAGTATTATTATTGAAATTATCAAAAAATTATCGAAACATTAGTATTATTATTATTATTAAAACATTATTAATATATTTTTGTAGTTATTTATCTAAGGAGTATTTCCCAGCCCAAATCAAGTAAATATCTTATTTAGTATAGTAGGAAATGGGGAATATTTACGATCACTGTTTGAAATTTTTTTAATTTTCTTCAGGTTTTCAGAAAAAATTTGTAAATTTCATTGTTATTCAATTTTATCCCCTTAAACTCGTAATTTCGAAATTTTTTTTCTTAGTGTTTACTTTTTTGAAACGGCCAATTCTTTCTTTACTTTCTAGCTATGAAATTAATCAATTTGATTGTCTAGAAAGAATAAGAGTTTACTTCTTTGTATCGTGCAAAATGAATATATACACGACCACCCACCCACTCACACACACACACGCGCGCGCACACACATGCAAATGAGTACATACATACACAAACACCAACACATATACTTAAAGTGTGGTTTGGATTTAGATGAATGAATGTGATGGACTGAATGAGTGTGTGGATACCAAGGACGAAGAATGAAGAAGACGAATTCAGATAAAGCCCACAATATCGTGGTGAAAAAACGGAAATATCTGTCCGGGCTTGCTCGGGTGGGTGGCGATGATGATGCACGGGGACTCTGGAATCTCAGAATCCAAAGGCACCTCCCCAAGGCTAAGTAATGCTTAATACGGATCCGGTCACGAGGAGGAGGAGAACAGTGAGAGAAGTTTAGTCGGTGTTGGGCATGCTATATAAGCCTAACAACATCTTGGCAGAATCTGTTAGCTTATTAGCTAGCCCTTGACGAATAGCGTCCCCTGGGGGTCCTGGCTCGACACACCCGTGGTGGCGTGTATAGATGGCATTCCTACACCATCTAATAAAAAAAGTAAAAAAAAAAAAATATCGATTTACCTACAGTCGTTTTTTCTTCTGGACGTTGATTAAGAATCATTCAAACCTTGCCTTATAATAAAATAGCACATGATATTAACATAATAAGAGAGGAAAAAAAAAACAAAAACAAAAATTGATGTTTATCTAAAACATCAAAAGCAGTATTATTTTTAACAAAAAAAAAACATTACTGTAGTGCATCATCCTTTCTTATTTGATTAAAACCAGAAAACCGTTCTTCTAACCCGCTTACTGCGAGAGAATTATTTTTATATTTTTAGGTCAAATTTTTTATAAACCATTAAATTTATCCCTTAATTTTGGTCTAAAGAAATACCTCTGTATACCTTTCACCCAAGGCATAGAAATCTAAACGATATATTTCGTCAGCCGACACTCGTTAACTAAGCGTTTATATGAATTTCCTTCTTTATTTTCACCAGAATTTTGTTATATTATTCATGAATCACTGTATATATATAACCTATATATTTTTCTTTTCCTTACATCTAAAAGAGAAGGAATTACTATTTTTCATTAACTAGAAATACCTAGCTAAAAAATTTAATTGGTTTTATTGATACATACAAATAATATGAGTTTATTCCTATTTGTAATTGTTCGTAATTATAAATATATTCATCCAGTATTAAATTTCTGTTTTCTGTAAAATTTCTACTTTCGAATTAGTAGTCAACGTGGTCAGAATTGAACAAGACAGAAAAGTATTTAAGTTCAAAATAACATGGTTGAAAATAATTTATAATAAATAATAAACAATATAATAAATAATAAATAATATAATAAATGAAATAATAATATAATATAATATTATTATATAATATTATAATTATAATAAATAATAATAATAATTTATAATAAACTGGCCAACAGAAGTGAAGACTTAAAACAATGAGTATCGATCATTGGTTAATAATTATATTCGATTCTATTGCTGATTCTAATGTATGTAATTATTCATTTAAAAGGACTTAATAGACTACTTAAGAAATCTATTTATAATATAGTGTAATGGTTAATTAAATAATTTCACAATAAAAATTAAATCGGTTTATTTTATTAAATAAATGTTAGAAAAATTTACCTTTTATTAATGAATTACATTTTCTTTTTTACAATATCTTATAAAATTTCTGTAATATTTACATTATTTGTGTTATTAGATTCTTCTAAAAATGAAGCAATTGGTTTTTGTTAACTAAAATACGAAATAAATCTATTGAATGAAATCTGTCCAATTATCTCGTAAATTTGTTATGTTATTTTTACACTGAATTTAACCAATTATTTTAAAATTAATTTTATATAAACAACTTAACAAACACTTCAATACGTATAGGTATACACAACCATATCTCCAAAGGAAAGTACTCCGGATAACTACAGCAGTCTTTCTATACTATATTAATGTATACGTATATACATACCAGTATACAGAAAGAGAGAAAAAGAGCAGAAGAAAAAAAGAGAAGTGAAATCAACGTCTTTCTTTACAGTATATTGATGTTAACATATATGCGCATATGCATAAGTTTACGGAAAGAGAGAAAGAGAAGTACATTGGAAATGACCAACGGATCATCGATGTCTTTTCACCCACCTCTCATTCTATATATACTCGTATATTATACGCTTATATGGATAAATTCTAGCTCCATTTCTTTCTCTCATATATATATATATATATATATATATATATATATGTTTAGCGTCTTGTGACGAGTTTTGATTACTAGTCGGCTATTTCTTTCTCCTTCCAAAAGTCATGCCAAAAAAATTTTCATTTCAAAAAAAAGAACTTTTCCCTAATTATAATTATTGTTATTCTTATTATGAACATATCATGCGATGGACGATTGGAAAATGGATCTGTCGTATACACATTTAAATGGAAGGAAATATTTTCCAGGGTTATAATTTAATTAAACAACCACTAATAATCTATGAAGAATTATTAGTAATAACACAATAATAATAATAAAACTAATGCAGTCATTATACTTGTTGGTCAAGTTATACTGATGACAATATCTTTTAGTATTATCGGACATCAGACATATTTGCAGCGATCCAAGCATTACGGTTATAAACGATTTAGACGAGTTGCTGCTATGCGGATTCATGTGGTTTCGGAGGTAGTAGTTTGAGCACATATTTGAAATTCCTGGTAAAGGGAAAATGGAGTGAGATAGAATGAATAGAATGGGGGGGGGGTGGTGGTGATTGACGATGAAGAACGGAGAGGAGGTCGACATCTCATCATCCTGTCTGAACTCTATAACATATACAACGTGGGACAATTGCATCTACACAATGTTTTCTTATCTACGTGAACAACTTACATCCTTTACTTATACTAAATCTATTTAGCTTATAATAATATATATATTTTTTTATTATTATTCATTTATCTTATTTAAATTTAAATTTAAATCCTCGAAATTAATACAGCAGTTTGGCAAGGGGTTTCAATATAAATAACAATCGGAGAATTAAAAAAAATATAATATAATAATTGAAAAATAAAATATAAAACATAAATCATAACTCATAATTTATAATTAGTTAACATAAACGAAACAAAAAAACTCTCTTATCCTCATAAAAATGTAATATTCTTTCCTTCACGTTACTTTTTTTCTTTTTTTTTTTTTTAAACCTCCGCAACTACCATTAGATATTAATATCAGAGGATGAAAATGATTGATTTGTAGCGTATGTGAAAATGCCATGCCTGACCGGGGGATTTGAACATGGGACCACCAGATGAAAAACCGAGACGCTACCACTCGAGGCCGGCTAGGCCTTTGTGGCCTAGTGGCATGTGAAGTGACATGAAGGACATTTAATTAATTAAATAGTTAAAAATTAAAGTTTAATTTAAAATTAAAATTTAGTTAAATTTAAGTTAAAGGAATTTCTTCCCTCAACTTCTTCATAGAAATAAAATGTAATGTATCTGGTTAAAAAAATGAGAATATATTTGGGACAAGATATGACATCATACATAGCCGAACTTTTTACGAGGCTGGTAAATAAAATAAGGTGTATTTCGAGTTTCAAAGTTCATGTTTCTTTATTATAAAAAGTTCGATGAGAAAAAGTTATCCATAAATAATACTATGATACAGCAGACCTCTGGGTGAAAATATGAAAATTTCGAGTATTTTTGGTAATACATCTATTTTTATAACATTTTGGGATAGTTTTAATTATATTTATACTGAGATGAAACAACCTAAGATTGACTGAAATGATCCATAATATATAATTTTTAATACATAATTAGTGAAACGAAACTGTATATGATACATCTTACATTGTATAACTACGCAATGGAACAGAACTAACATAATCTGCTTAGAAGGGTAAGTAAATATTTCATCAATTATTTTGCCTAAATATGTATGCTCCGATTTATAAGGCAATCGTGGAAAATTGAAGTATTTTGCGGACAAATACAAGTACGGGTTTTTAAAAATAATCTTTTTTTAATTACTGACTTTTAGCAAAAAATAGTGGATCATATCCAGCGGTTTTTCATTAATAATTAAGCTTTGATCATTACTCTAGCGTAACATTGCATAATGATCCTATTTGCATATGAAATACAGCGCTTTCATAGGACGTATTTGCTATGACTAGAGCAATATCATCAACTAACTAAATTAACCTAAAAATGTTAAAAAATTGATCGATATGCATTAAACTAATTAAATATAATAGCTCCTAAAAAGGATCCCTGTTTAACTCCGGAATCAATCTCTTTTTCTGTTTAGCTTCCGGAACTACTGTAAGGTATTACTTTAGAGGATGACTGAGGATGATATTTATAAAAGTGAATGAAGTGGGGACTTATACAATCTCAGGTCGAGCATTCCCGATAAGTGTGGTTAATTAAAAAACACAACCATCAAAGAACACCGATATCCAAAATCTAGTATTCAAATCCGTGTAAAAGTAACTAACTTTACTAGAATTTGAATTTTAGAACTCTCGACTTCGAAATCAGCTGATTTATGTTATCGCGTTAACTACTAGACCACCCCATGGTGGGAATGATTTCCATGTATGCATATTAAATTACATATATACAAATTTTTTTAATGAAAAGTACATCAAATTTTATAATTTGTTTTTATATTTTTTATTTATTATTTAATTGATAACTTCTGATATTTTTTCATCTATATTATTTCTTTATTGTTATTATTGAATTATTTTTATTTACTGTAATTTTTTTTTAATCAGAGGTTAATAGTTATTAATAACTCAAAATATTTAAATTATAAAAAAAAAATAGTTGAAATGGTGATGAAGTGGGAATTGAATCGATGGGTCTTTTCCTTGTAAGATCCAATATATTTCAGCTATAACTCTGAAATCAATGTAATAAGGGCTACTTATGGTATACCGTTGAAAAGCTCTGAATGAGGTTTAACTTCTTAGTTTACTTCTTATGTTAATTAGTAAAAAATCAAAAATCCAATTTTTTTAATTTTTTTTATCTTGGGCCTTAATATTACAAATTTTGTTATTTGAGTTCACAATTTGTCATTACTTAAGAGTAAGTTATTCTTTCCTATTTAAGTTATTGCTTCTTATTTTTAAGTAATAACAAACGAACAGCTCAAATAACTAAATTTTTTAATATTAATAATTTAATTTTGTAAAAAAAGATTCATCCATTTTCATCTGATAGCCAAAAAAAAAAAAGACTTTATTAAAGGTAAATTAATTTTTTTTTTTTTTTATTTTAACAAAGGAAATGATTGTGACTTCAATTCAAGTAAATTTTTAATTACTAACCATTCATTAAAACAGTATAATTATAAAATGAATAACAGTCATAAATCAGCTTTTTTCTAAATCATGAGTTCTAAAGTTGAAATACAAATGAAGGAAGTTTCTTCTATATGGATTTGAATATTAAATTGTGAATATAGCTCTTCTTTGCTGGTTATTTTAATTAACCATTCATTTCAAGAATTGTTGACCTGAGACTGTACAAGGTTATACTTCTTTTTTTCTTTTTTTTTTAACCTCCGGAACCATCGTTAAGATATATCTTCAGAGGATGAAATGAATGAATTGTGTGAAAAATGCTATGCCTGATCGGGATTACTTCAACCCACCGGGTTGGTCTGATGGTTAATGCCACATCACAAATTAGCTGATTTCGAAGTCGAGAGTAATAAGGTTCAAATCCTAGTAAAGGTAAAAATTTTTATACGGATTTGAATACTAGATCGTGGATACTGGTTTTCTTTGGTGGTTGGGTTTCAATAAACCACACTTCTCAGGAGTGGTCGACCTGAGATTGTACAGACTATATTTCATTCACAATCATACACATCATCCTCATTCATCCTTTGAAATAATATCTTACAGTAGTTCCGGAGGTTAAAACAGATAAAGAGAAGGTTATACTTAATTTAAATTCATATATATCATCCTCATTCATCTTCTGAATTAATACCTTTGATGGATCCGGAGGCTAAACAGAACAATTAAGAAGGATACTAGATTTTTAATACAGAAGTTCGTTGGTGGTCGGGTTTCAATTAACCATATTTCTCTGGAATGTTTGGTCTGTGTCTGTTGAAGACAATACGTTTACCCGTATAATTCTTTACACTTTACACTAATAAGTTGCTAATAATTTTAATGGTTTTTGCGTCTACAACTAAACATATTAAAAAAAGATAAAATGTGATAAAATGTTTAATAAAATGTAAAATTTTAATTAAACACTATAAAACAATAAAAATAAAAAGGTCTTATTATGGAATTTATGTAAAATTATCTTCTAATTAAATCTATAAACAAAGCAACATATTTGGTTGTAAAAATGATGTACATTTATAAATCGATAAATACAGTTTATGTATATACATTAACAGATTAATCGGCGAAAATAATTATATCTACGTTACTTTTTTTTATAAATACAAAAAAAAAAAAAATGGATACTCTATAAAAACAAGTATTTTTTTTTTTTTATTGATAGAAATATGAATAGACTAACGAAAACCAATTTTCGATAGTCGCATCAAATATTAATATACATTTAAATCACAAAACATGTAGAAATTTCAAATAAATGAATCATACTATATAAAATGAAACGTTTTTAAAAAAAATTACAATTAACAAATATTTTATGCAAGATTTTTTAATTAAAAAAAAATAATTTAACAACGACTAAAATTTTAATAAAATGCATATCAATACGTTACGAATACACGTGACTATAATTTGCAGTTGAATCAATACTACCGAAATAAGATTTTTATTTAATTTTTATATTTTATCTCTTTGTCTTAGTGGTTACCGACTAATATATTAACTTTGAAAGATATAAATAAATAAAATATGAAGAGGATTAAAAGAACATACAAAAGTGAAATAAATCGATAAAAAAAAAATTTATTGCACGGAAAATTCAATAAAAATTATAATTAATGATATGAAATTAAACTAAAAAATAAGACATCTTAATATTTTAAATAAATATAACTCTATCAATTAATTGAAAGTAATCAAGATATTTAAGTAATGTATTCTGTATACAGGGTGTATCAAAACTGCACGGCAATCTCTCGGAAACGGATTCTATATCTAAAAGTAAGAAAAAAGTTTCCAATAAA
>JAAAKQ030308547.1:0-10057 GCA_010016005.3 Zanna intricata
AACATATACTTTCAGAAATGTTTTCCTGATGTTTAAATTAATTTTTGATGTAAGCAAATTATATTTTTGACTGAAAGTTCGTTTCGCCTGTGCTAATCGGCATTTTATATCGCTCCTGCTTCGTCCATCTTTAGTAATTCTACTTCTCAAGTAACAAAATTCTTCTACCTGGGTAATCTATTCTCTTCCTATTTTTATATTCAGTGGTCCATCTAAATTATTTCTATTACATTTCATTATTTTCGTTTTATTCTTGTTTATTTTCATGCGGTAATTGTTGCGTAACATCTCCTCCATGCCATTCAAAGTATCTCCTAAATCTTTTTTACTCTCTGCTAGAATTACTATATCATCAGCAAACTGTAGCATTTTTTATCTTTTCACCTTTCACTGTTACCCCGGTGCTAAATTGTTCTTTAACTTCATTAACTGCTAGTTCTGTGTAAAGATTAAAAATTAACGGAGATAGGGAACATCCTTGTCGGACTCCCTTTTTTATTACCGCTTCTTTTCTCGTTTTTATAAAACCTGAATACTTTTATTATTATAAATCAGTATTATTCTCACAGCCATGACGGTAATGAACGATGCGAGACTCCAGAGGCCGAACACTCTGGGCAGATGAAATTGCCAGCGAAACGAACTTGGCGCCTCTACGTTCAGCCGCATGATTACTGGTGACTCCGGGATTTGTTTGGGGCGACTGGACCCCCGATATACAGTCTGGCGGACGGATTTAAGCCCCCCTCCTCCCGATCAGCTTGTATAAATATATATATATATTTTTTTTTTTTAAGAAGAATTTAAATATCTCAATGTCATGTTATCCTATTATTGGATTGAAGTAATTGTTTTTTCTTTTTGTTTTACTTTTTTTATGTAAAGAAGTACATTTCTATTCAGTTGTAGAACAATATGAATTATGAATGAAGCTGGAAAGGATGGTAAGTCGGTTTGTATGGATAGTGGTAGGAGAAATAGAATCATTGGAAGTGTTTGTTGCATTGTAAGATAAGATAGATGTACGTGATCTCGATACTAATAAGCGGACAACTCAGCGTTTATACCTGAGTTAAAGTTAAGTTATCCATTTTATATTATATGTACCCTATCTGACTGTTTTGTCAATTGCCACGAACGATGTTGAAATATGCGATTCTATAATTTCATGATCGTCAGCCTTTTGATTTTCAACCGGAAATTCTACGCCGGATATTGCTGCTCTTGATGTTTAAATACTTTTTTTGCTTGTGTATTCTGTATGCATTAAAAAAATTTAATCGTTTAAATTTTAGTTAATTAACTAATTACAATCAGTAGTTACTCTGTGTAAATCAATAAGTCTTCTTGTGTTTAATAAGAAAATAATATTAATAAATATATCTGCTAGAATTATGAAGATAAAGTTAACTTGCTTAGAGGGTCGGAGCTAAATAAAAATTTGGAATTATAATTTTTTGTTCTGCTTCTTGTGGTACGTTCGTTCATTGAATATGTTGATCTTCCTGAACGGCAAAATATGATTATAGCCATATCATCCTGGTAATCACAATTTTATCGACGTAGCTCAAAATAATTCTAATCGTTAAAAAAAAGGAACCGCCAATTAAATTTTTTTTTTAAATATTCAAACCGTGACATCTTTCTCCTTCTGACGTGACAACTTCTTACCGTTTATTTCCTCTGAATTATGAAATGAAATAAATAATATTTATTTACCGTCGCTTGTCATACATAAAAAAATTATCCGATTTTTATTTCTTTACTTTTTCTCCTGTTTCGGCCAATTAAGGGATACGTTACCATTTTTCTTGGCATTCCTTATCTATCTTTTCTGTTTTTCCTGAAATATTTTTACACTTTTTTTTTCTTCTTTTTTTAAGAAAACCTTAAGTTCTAAATTTTTTTTCTTAATTAATTTGATTTTGTTTGTCCAGAATTTTTTTCTTCCCGTTTTTTTTAATCAGTTTTAGCTTATTACAATGTGCACTTTCAGGTTTTCATTATAGATAAAGAAAACGATTTTCTTGGGAACTGTATGAAAAATTGGGATACGTTACCATTTTTCTTGGCATTCCTCTTCTACCTTTTCTGTTAGTATAAAACCGTTTTCCTGAAATATTTCTTTTTTTTTTTTTTCTTAAGAAAACCTTCCTTTCCAAGTTCTAAATTTTTTTTCTTAAATTAATTTGATTTTATTTTTCCAGAATTTGTTTCTTCCCGTTTGTTTTAACTTATTACAATGTACACTTTTAGGTTTTCTTTATAGATAAAGAAAACGTTATATATATATAACGAACAAACATATATACAAACGAAACATTTTTCTTAAACTTTCATGTGTTTTCTTTTGGATTTTTTAAAATGTCCCTGCTGATCATCATCGAACATTCTGCAAAGTTTTATGCTTCTAGATGAATCACTGTATTAAAATATCCTAATTTTGCAGTTAAAAAATTCTAAAAACAATTAGTCTGTAAAACAATGTAAATATTATGCAGCGTATAATGTTTTTGGATGCTTCTGGATCACGGTATTCAAATGCCTTAATTTTGCATTTATAGAATTTTTTTACTTTTAATAACTTTGCAGTCGGTAAACGTACTCCGTAAAAAAATTATTATTGCAGATTCTGTCCAAAGTATTTTAAGAATTGGCTTGGTAAAGCCACATTTTAAACGCTTCAGAATTTTTGATGTCTTTTTGTTTTATTCTCCTAACTTTTATAACTTAAGAGAGAAGCTCATAGGGCCGAACTAGTGGTTATCTTGTAATCTGCAAATAAGTCGGTTTCGAAGTCGAGAGTTGCGAGGGCCAAATCTTAATAAAGGCAGTTACTTTTATACGGATTTGAATACTAGATCGTGGATACCGGTGTTCTTAGGTGGTCGAGTTTCATTCAATTAACCATACTTCTCAGGAGTGGTAGACCTGAGATTGTACAAGACTACACTTAATTTATATTTATACATATCATCCTCATTCATCCTCTGTAGTAATAACTTACGGTTATTTCGGGAGGCCAAACAAAAAAAAAGAGACCATAAAAGAGAGTAGAAAATCTGCTTAATTCGAAATTATGTATTAACATTCCTTTCGAAAAGCATTTTTCATAACCTTTTTTTATTTTTAATTTAAGCAGTTTTTATACGTTTGTAAACTTCAAGAGATCTAATCACCCGATATAGCTTAGCAAACGATTCGGATATCTTTTATTTAATATCCAATTTTTTTAAAGTGTATTAGTAATTTTAAAGTAAGCAGATACTATATTTCGTTTGCTGAGTATCATCAGTATTGTTTTTTTTTTTTTTTGTTATTGTTTTTCTTGATATTTTCAAACCGAGGTAACCGATTTTCAAGATTTTATATGATTACTTCTTAATATGAGTTTTTGATATAGTTTAATTTATTTACAATGTGTTAAAGGGGGTAAGGTGATACGGTCACCTTGTATCCTTTACCATAATGTGTAACGTAATTCTTTACTTGTTTATTTACAGAATTTAATGTTGTATCCATTCTCCTCGTAAACAGCGGTCTATGGAAGACGAAACCATCCGTAGCCGGCGTATACTTACACTCCATTCCGGTTTGTTTTTGTTTTTGAATCGTTATTCATTTGTTTGATTTGGTACTACATTATTCTCCATTTCTTTATTTCCTTTAGTAATCTTTTAACAGCAGTCTAATTACTACGTCCTGCATCAAGTATTTTGTTTTGATAGATCACGAGTTAAATAAAAATATCGTTAAGTTTTTTTTTGTGAATAAAATACTTTTTTATTTTACTTTATTGTTTCTAATTCATAATTATTAAAAGTCTGCATTTATTATTATCAGTATAACAATACGTTGTATTTAAATATTAAACATAAGAGATATTTTTTTGTTTTTAAAAATATATTTTTTTTTTTTAAATTTTGTTCGTAACATTATTCGTTAAAATGGTAATTTATTAGATTAATTCTGAATATTTTTCAATATGTATGTAGGCCTGATATGTAAATTTTTTCCTTTGATCATAAGCCGTTTTTTTTTTAGTTTGATGCGATTCCTTACAAGTTTAGGTTTGTGCTAATCTTTTTTTTTTTTTTATCTCAAAATATGTCTACATCCACAATTAAACTGATTCATATATTCTAATCGTTGACTTCCGTTAAAGTTTTTACCCTTTATATTTCCTAATTAACAAATCCTGGCTGGATGCCTAAAAGATATTATGCCCGTTTCCATTACTAATTCTCTTTTATCTACATTGCTGTAGAATCATTATTACTGATTATATTATCTCCTTTATCGATTTTATTTGTTTTTTTAATATTTTAACGGTTTTTCTTTTTGGGGTTTCTGCTACCTAAATTACATTAAAATAATCCAAAACAAAATTTGTTATTAATGAATATCTTTAAATATACTTTTGATACTGATAAATATTACTTCTGCCTGACTGAAATACATCCTCTGTTATTCATTTTTAATCGACCTTATTGCGATAATATTATGTCCAATTTCAGTGATTCAAAATTCTAAATGGTAAGTCCCGGATTAAGTTCAGTGATAAATGAAAGATTGCTGTCTTATGTTATATGTATAAAAGTGTGTGTAGTATCCTCTTTCTTCATCCATCCTTCGTAATTTTACTGTCTAAAGAAGAAAATAGATTGTTGGTATATTATTTTCTTTTACCTTTATAACTAATTCTGCGATATTTATTATCACTGTTTCTTTTGTAAGTTGAGTTTTATTCTTCCCTTCAATTTTTTTTCGCTTCTTTTATACACAAGTAAAAAAAAAAGTGACAATACAGTTGTAGGACGTTCCCGTAACGTGAAAGTCCTACGACTGTGGGTTGTTTCTGATGCACGGCTTACACCCACAACTTAATATAAAATATTTATCATTTTATTTAAATATAATTCGCACGGATGTGGCGGTACTAGTGACGACAATCGGCACTAAACTAAGTAATGTAATTTTACAATTTACGTAGAACAAATTTCGCTTGTACGATCGGTAGATCGGTGTACCCGCGAGGTTTAACGGCACCAGGTTCCGATTCAACCGGGCGATCAGAGTTGGAGAACCAGCCAAATTGAGTTAAGTTTTTATACTTTAAATATTATTATTTATTTAATCCTACCGTTCATCTGTGATGTAGCAACATAGCACTTGACTTCTTAGGAGTGGTCGACCTGAGATTGTACAAGACTACACTTCATTAACATTCATACACATCATCCTCTGAAGTAATACCTTACGGTAGTTCCGGAGGCTAAACAGATAAAGAGAGAGAGATGACTATTTTTCATAGCATTTTTTTAGGAGTGGGATGCGATTTTGCAAACCTTTTTTTGTTGATATTATTTTTTAACGGTTAACAAATGCACCTAAGAAATATAAGATCTTAATTAGACAAAATCTCGAGATACTAAGGGGGTGGCCTTGATCTACAATCTCATCCCCTTGACCTTTTAAGTTTAAAATTTAACGGCATCAATTCTGATATCGGAGAAATCTGACCAAGTTTGGTCAAAATCGGTCCAATAATTCTGGAAATATAAGGTGATCTAGAGATCAAAACTGAACACGTGTACATAGAACATTAACATCCGAAAAGTTTCAATCCCGTTTTTTTTGGGTTCCTTAAGTGTCAAAACGTCAAGATCTGGTGATAACCGCTTATACCCAAATTGGACTGTTTACAATACTTTCCCTTCTAGAGCTGTAGCAGTATCAAGACGGGAAAGTAGAAATAAAATATAGGATTAATTCTATCATAAATTTTGTCTTTTCTTTTTCCCTTATTACACATTTAATATTGTTTAATTATAATTTTAATATTAAATTTAATTTGATTAAATTTAATTTCAAAAAATAAATTTAAATTTTTTTAAAAATTAAAATTAAATTATTTTAAAAAAATGAATTAATAAATTTTATTATTGTTTACAATTTCGTTTAATATTGTTTTAATATCTTTTGTTTAGTTTTCCGCTTAATAGTTTACAAGGTACTGTATTAGTTGTAATGTTCATCTAATACATTCCTTCAAATTTTATACTTCTGTAAAATTATTTGGATAAATGAGATACCATGAGTTGTAGTCTTTCTGTATCGTTTGTTTTATATTTTTAAATATAAAACAAACAAAAGAGTGTGAATATTTTTAATCTCTTAAATTCTGTATAAATTTTTACAGCCTGTTTAATCTTTCTCCATATGCTCGCTTAATTTTCAATAAATATTCTAAAGCGATATCAAAGTCTGAATCATAATGTAAAGTTTCACGTGAAATCGATTATGGTCTACTTTTCTGTTATCACATGTCATCGGATATAATTTTCCCGCTTTCGTATAACGACGCTTTTATTAATTTCTGCCACCTGTTAGCTACCTCCACTCTTCCATACAACGAACTTCCCTGCACATTTTCGACGGTAGAATATTGTGACTTCGTTTTCTCTATCGTTCTTTCGTCTCACTTATTGAAATCATTTTTTTCTGTAAGTTAATAATTAATATGTGACCGATCTTTTTTGTTGTTTTATACTTTATATTAGTGCGTTTATTTAAGTCGTCGCTGTTGCTTTAATCGTTCACTTTTGTTTAACTTGTAGATTTTCATTATCTATCTGCTTTCTTAGTAATTTTCTACCGTTCGTATCAATTCATTTTTATGTATTTTAAATTTTATTTTCCTGTACTCCACGTTATTCTTTCCACTTTTAGGTAGATTAATAAGAAAGAAAGATATCCATTGTAATGGGTACCACGATTCGACTTCCAGAAAATTTCGATATATCTTCGCGTTTCACATCCCCAGACCCCAAAACCACCGTCAGTTCAAAAATTTATATGTACATTTATATATATATTTCACTTTCTTGTGGACACGATAATTTCCGTAATTTTGCGCCAATCACTTTCAAGACTGAATTTTAAAATATAACAACCCAAAATCTCGGTCCAGTTAGTTAATGGGCAAAATCGTATCGTGGGGTTGGAAATTGGGGGGGGGAGGCTTTTTCGAAAAAACAAAACGTCGCTATACCTTTTTATTAAGTAAAATATCGAATTCTTTTAAAGTTCCTACTATACTTTAGATAAGAACCTAAAACTTATCTATGTAAAGTTTTTGATATCACCAACTATTGGCCCAGAGGGTGGAAAAAAATGGGGTTTCGAAGACATAAAAAAAATCACAAAACCTCCCTGAATAGACGCAATATCGAATCAGTTTAAAGTTTTCGTTAGTCCTCTAAACATTACCTAAAACTTTTGTCTGAAACGATTTTTGATTTGACCAACCCTTACAGTAAGGGATGACCAAAATGTTGCTGGCATTGTAAGATGAAGCTTGTCGTATGCTAAACATGCGAAACTTTTTGTCGGATGCAACAATAGTTATATTGAGTAAATGTGAAGTTTTTATACTTTACAAGTTTTGAACTTTAAGGTGGAAATATTTTTTATCCACTACTTAGTATTGGTGAAATGTACCTCCACCTTCCGGTATGCCGAAAGAGATTTTTCTTTTCTTTTTAGTTCTGTTAAATTTCTCATTTCAGTTTGTTTGTAGTCTTAACCGTGTTTTTAAACGGATTCTATTACAGTAACGACAGGTGGCTTAAGTATAATGTACAGTAGATCATTAACGCGCAAATGTAAATAGGTACTCAAAAGAAAAATCAAAAATATTGTTTATTTGCTACAATTTACAGCTACACACTTCTTATATGAATCAGTTTTCTCATTACGTCAGTAATACTAAAGTTCTTTCCTTGACCCATTACTTCATTGCGTCTTCAGTTTATCATCTTTGATGGGGCTGGTACCTTTTTAATATCATTCTTTAAAAATGAAAATCACTAAATTTGGTAAGAACGTAAGTACCTCAGAGATTGCACCCGATGTATTTAGGCGAGTATTATCATGTTGCAGAATTATCGACTTCTGTGGATTGTCGAACACGACACGCACGTTTCCTAAGGTGTTTTAACATCTTTATATATCGCACAGAATCTACAATAGACCCAGTTTTCAGGTAATCAGTCAGGATCCCAAAAACTACTTAGAACCATAAAAACTGTCAAGAGAATTTTTTTGCAGAGATTTGTGTTCTTAATTTTTTTATCGTTGCGGAATTCCATACTTGCCATTTTTCTTCTGTACTGTTCTATATATGTGTAGTAGGAGTTGAACTCCTATTACATGTACATCCTAGTTTCACTTCCTATTACAAATATTGAAAAGGGAATCATTTTTCTCGTCACGATATCCTTTCAGAAACTGTTCGCAACATCCATTTTGTTACTTGTTCTTTTCTGTAAATTTGCTTCATACTCCCAACTAACTTTTATTGTAGCCCAATCGAATTGTAATGGATCTACTGGTTGTTTCGGTTTGCTTGTCTGGATGGCAATGCGTTGTCGTGTGATGCGACGGTCATTTTGAATCCCTTCATCCACCTCCTTTTGGTGCTTCTCATCAATCACAGAAACCGGTTAACTTCTGCGAAGTTATCCTCTCTCTCTTTTTCTGTTTATCCTCCGGAAGTACTGTAAGAAGGATGATATGTATGAGTGTGAATGAAGTATAGTCTTGTACAGTCTCAGGTTGAAGACTTCCGAGAAGTGTGGTTAATTGAAATCCGACCACCACTTAATACCGGTATTCACAATCTAGTATTCAAATCCATATACAAATTAACTACCTTTACTAGGATTTGAACCTTAGAACTATCGACTTCGAAATCAGCTGATTTGCGATGTCGCGTTAACCAATTGACCAGCCCCGGTGGCTAGATACGATCACCCTGATAGATTCAAAGTTTACCGAACAGTATTTTAATTTAGTCATAGGTTTTAAGTTAGGTATAGATGGAATTAGGTGGTATTTTCTGCCTTTACTAGCAGTCTTATCCTAAGGAAATATAAAAAAATTGTGAAAATTTCACGCACAGGTAAATAAAAGTTTCCTCCCGTGGGAATGTGGGTAAACAGTTTATAGTTCCTTTGACAATATTCTACTCATAAATTCCATTCGATTCCGAGTAGATTTAGATTTTTTTTTATTTTTATGGCTTTCTAATTTTTGGAAGAAAATCGGGTTTTATTGTAGCCTTTGTATATTTAAGTGTATTAACCAAAAATTGTCGATCGGTAATATACTGTTTCCATCCGGGTAAAAATTCTTCGATTCCTGGACGACAGAACCTTGACAAAATCAAAATCTGAAGAGGATCTCGACTTTGATTGTTTATTTTGTAATGCGGTTTCTCTGAGATAGTTCGTCCTTTTTTTTATCGATACCCCTTTTTCCCCGTTTTTTTGTTTTGTGTTTTCTGCGAACAGAGTAATCCCGATATATCCAGAATTTATAAAACGGATTCATCCTTCGTTGAATTTCCTAAGAACCTTTTTGTGGGGAACTAAACCGGGAAACAAAAGTCCGATGGTTGAGGTGCCTGGTTTTATCTCTCCTCAAAGGAACAAAAACACGAAATATATTTAATAAAATAATACAATAAAAAATTGATTATTTACTTTTTGATAATTGAAAAAAAAAAAATTTTTACACATAAAATTAATACTAAATAATAGCTTGTTAATAATTTTTTCAGTTGTTCGATGTTATGTTTTCATTTTGAAATTTTTTAAAGAATTCTCTCTCTTTTTATTTTTGAACGGATTTATCGAAATCCTTATTTAAATACCGATTTCAGGTTGGCTAATGAAGTTCCATATTCGAAAAATAATTAATTATCAATTATTCTTTATACAAATGGGGAGGAGGTATAATCCTAATTTTAAAAAGACTCGTATGTATTTAAACCTGTAGGATACGTTATTTTATTTTTTAAGAAAGCTTAAATTTATTATATATCATGGTACAGTCGGGCTATTTTTCATTAAAACTTTTTATCGGAAATTTATAATAATCACACTTACACCGAGAGAGAGAGAGAGAGTTTGAGGGGGGGTAGTTTCTCTCTCTCTCTCTCTCTCTCTCCCTGTCCTCTCTCTGTCCCCCTCTCCTTCCCCGTTCGTCCGCC
>JAAAKQ030308602.1:0-10056 GCA_010016005.3 Zanna intricata
AAATATAATCGTAACGCAATTGTCTCCCGTGCATGACATGAGGAATGTCGCTTAGTAAGGAACATACTCGTATATATAACCAGATAAATGTTTTTTTTTTTTTTTAAACAAATATACCACGGTAAGCAAACATGCAATTTTAGAAAATAAATATAAAACTACACCACTTTTCTGATAAAATTCTATATTTTAAGTTCACTATATAAATTTAAATTGTGTTTCGGCAGAACATGTCCAATTTTGCAGGAAGTTCAATACCTCGTGAAGAAGAGCGGTTGACGCTTTTAAATATAAGTATTATTATAGTATGTTGATAAAATCTGTTATCTCACAGATTTTCGTCAGTGTTTGCTCAGAACATAGTGAATGAGATTAGAAGATTTTGAGATTAAAAAATAATGAGTTAAATTTAATTTAAACCTTCTTTAATAACCGTCAGCAACGTGATACCATCAACAATAAAATTGTAGACGTATAAAAAGATACTTTCGACATACCGTAGTTAAACGCACACATTAGAATATATATAAAGCAGATATATGAGTATGCGTATATACTCTCTTTTTAACATGAAGTACCGGGGCACACGAGTGCTCCGGGGACAATACCTTTCTTTCTTTTTTCAGTTTAGTCTCCGGATCTACCGTAAGGTATTACTTCAGAGGATGAATGAGGATGCTATGTATGAATGCGAATGAAGTGTAGTCTTGTACAATCTCAGGTCGACCACTCCTGAGAAGTCCAAGAGCACCGGAAATCCGTATGAAAGTAACTACCTGTACTACGATTTGAACCTTGGAACTCTAGAGGACAACACCTTGATTATAAACAAACTACATAAAAAAATAATTTACGAAACTGAATCGATTTTCGGGATATTTTTCATTTTCCTTGTCATCATATGGAATAGGATTTCCTGTTATCGAAGGAGACTCGGTTGTCGAGTCTAGTCGCAGGCCTTGATTTAGCAGTCGGTTTTAAATTATTGAAAGGGCTGATAAATTTGTCCTTAGAGAGAAGACGGTACCAGAAGATCGCCATGCGTTAAACTTCTTCTATATTAATCATATCTTGGCTATCCCATCGATCTCATATTAATTGGATCTCAGAATTGATTCTTGGATCTTGACATTTAACTTCTTAAATCTCTATCGAAGATGTCACCCTTATCTTATCTTCTATTCTGTCTGGAGCTAATTAAGACTTGCATTACAAAAGCTGATTCTTTTGAATTACTTTCGAAATGGATCGTACTACGGACCCATGTTTTGGGGTACATAGGTTTCGAGTATTAAAACTTAAACGTTAAAAACTGTTTAACGAGCTTGCGTTTCTTACAGTATAAAGATGTATATAACATCTTAATATTTGTGAGAAATAATGTCAGTTACGCATTTAGGTCTGAAATTCACGATATGTAACAGTCTAGCTCTAAAATTATTTTCATCTTTCGTATTTATCTTACTTATTATAAATAAAAAAAATTTAAATAATTGTAATTAAAAATTGTAAATTGTAAATTTAAATAATTTGTTTTAGCAACGGTTTTAGTATGTTTCAATAAATTTCCTACCTCTACCAGAACTACTGCGCTTTTTAATACATAAAAAAAAAAAAATTGTACGAATGGTTATTTGTAAGGACTTTTTATTCGGTCGATGAGTTCTTCAATCACGACTGTAAAATTAAGTTTTAAACCTGCTAATATATCTTTTTTTTATATATATTGTATTTAAATAATTTATCGGAAGATGTATTATTAAATTTTATTCGTTTTTGTAGCAACTTTTTGGTGCAATTGTGATATTTTATTTTTTAATTTAGTTTTTTTTTTAATTCAAGGCTTTCGTTGTAGTATTTGTAATTTGAATCAGTTTTATTTTTTAGATGGTTGATATCAAATTAAATTTGATAAAATAAAATTATTCATTATTCTTTTCTTTTTTTTACTCTGGTATGTGGTATAGTTATAATTTAATAGTCGACATTTATTTATGAGATATTTGCTGTAACTATGTGCTTAAATATGTTACTGCTTATTATTAAAATAAAATATTAATTGTTTCTACTCGGGTTCATGTGATCGTTGACAAGCTTAAAATTTCTGTTTTAAGTGCAGGCTATCAACGCCGATTACGGTTTTATGGTTATTATATTTTGCAATTTGTGGAATTCATTAAACAACTATAATAGCAATTTAATCAACAAAAAAATAATTTCACATTTGTTAGTGTTTTGTCATTAATTTTTTTTTCTTCATTATAAGTAACGTTATAACATTTCTACTTTTGAAGTGCTATTAGCCGTAAGGGAAAGCCATTGTCCTTGATAAACGAGAACATAAAATAAAAAGTACAGCATCGGTAGTGACTGAGACCAGTTCTGTTGTCAATCAAGGATTTATACGTTGACGGATGGTTACGTGCTTGTGAATTAAACGATTCTAATGCGTTATAAACTAGGATGAAAGATGCGACGGATGAGTGACATTATTTTCTTTTAAAGGGGTTCTTGTGAAGCTAAATGAAAGCGGTTTTTTTTTTTAAACTATTGTACACTATGATACATACATGATTTAGAACGGTTACAGACAAAGTAGTAACATCTTTTTACTTGTTATGTTTTTGTGGCCTAACAAAAAAAAAGTTTGAATTTAAATTGAATTCTCGATTATTTGTTTGATTTATGAGTTAATCCGTGACTGCTTTTGTGTTTTGCATTTTATTATTAAAATCTTTTTAGAAAGTTCGCTCGACAAAAAATATTATATTTTTTAGAAAATGTAATTTTTTTATATTATATTTTTACAAAAAAATGTTTTTTATTTTATTTTTAAACGTAAAAGTTGGACTACCTTGTATTTTTTCAATATCCGAACCTATATATTACCTAGAAGGAAATTTCAATCAAATTTTCAAAAAAAAACGTTTTCCTTAGAAAAATCTTTAAATATTTTTTTTAGTTGTCGTTCGCCTGAATATTTCTAAAATTCATCTACAGAAGACAAAAAAAAACTTTCTGGCAAAATGGGGGAAAAGATCCCTCGAATGAAATTTCAAAAATTTTTTTTAGAAAAGTTGCTCAAAATTTTGCTTCATGCTTCGAATATTTCTCTAAAATGAATTTTTAGTAAATTAAAACAATTATAAAGTAGATAAGAAGTAAACCTCAACAATCGTTACGCAGTTTGCGGATGGAATCTTATTTTTCATTCGAATTAAAAAGAAAATTTAAGTAAGCTTCAAATTTTATTTCGTTTGTTGAAATATTTTGCTAAAGTATCGTTGTAGATTATATGGTAGCGAGTAGATGTTACAAAATAATATATATTTTTTGTTAAGAAGTAATTTCCATCGGTGAAAATAGTTAAAAGTAGTTAAAAAAGAAAATAGGTATTAAAATAGGTAAGTTCAGAAATAGCCAAGATTAAAATCGTCTAAATTGTCTTTTTCAAGTAATTTAGTCGTTCATGCGTAATTCCGTTCAAACGGTAGAACAAACACTAATCGAGATAATGAGGTTGATTGAAATTGAAAATCATGTTAGGGAAAAGACCTTTGTTTAGTTTTGCATGAAACACAGATTACATTTTAAAAAACACACAAATTTGCAGATGTAACTTTAATCATATGAAGTTTATACACGTAGGTAAAGCACTGCGAAAGGTTACTTCAGGGACTTTAAGGTATCTCCTTGTATTTTTATTCAGTGAATAAACAGGTTCGTGAAGCAGTTTACTTAAGTAGTTAAGTAGCAGTGTTAATAAATGAAACGGTTAAAAATTTAGCGTCAATTTCTTTCCATAACTGTTACAGACTATACTATCGAACCGAATGTCAGCTGCGAGATTTATTAGCTTTATTTGTTATTAAACTCCGAAAAAAACTTACGCAAACTATCTAAAGATTAAAATTTGCACAAAAAATAACAGAATAATAATTAAAGTATAGAAAAATGGTACTCTTTTTCTTTATCTATTCGGTACAAAAATTTAAATAGCATGCTAACAGAGAAGATTTCATACCTCTCCTATTTATAATCTGAGTTATACGGTTAGTTTGTTTGCTTTTTCCACATTGATTATAATTTTATAAAAATTAAAAACGTTTTAATTCCCTTCAAATTAACATGTGGCTTAGGTTTCACTCAACAGTTAAAATAGTTTCAATGTTTTTTCGTTGAAATAAATTTGTTTATTCTACCTTAGATATCGCCCGAATTAATACACATCAATTTAAACATTTTAAATACAAATGCTTAAACATATTTCATTTACATATAAACGCATATACTTTTTAATGTTAAGAAATCGTACTCTGTGATATGAGCTGAGTAAATGAAATAATGCTTGATGTGAATATATGCGGAGATAATGAGGTTAGCAAAGAATAGCAAAGGTGAAGAACAGCAGCCGTGACAGGACATTACGAATGAATGAATGAATGAAACGAAGTAGTTACTCTTACTCGATTTTTTTTAATAAATAGTTGTTAGTAAATAAAATAGTAAGTACTTATTCCGCCTAGTGTTTAGTTTGTTATCCGGGAATAAAAAAACTACTTAGGTTTCGTGTGAAGAAAAGCGAGTAATTTTGAATTTCTAAGTAAGCGCTTAATTATTTTAAGTGTATCAGGTAGCGTGCTCGTATTACGTTTTGTTACAACATGCCTATGTATATGCAAGTTCGTAAAAGGAAAATATCTAAAGAACGAAAACAAATAGACGAATGCAAAAAAATGATTTCATTTTGAAAGGGAAAATCATTGATTTCTTAATGGAAGAGGTTTTTTTTTTCAGAAAATGATGATCAGAAGGAGGGACTTTGGTACTAGGGATCATATTCATTGCGCAATTTTTACGTCGGTGACCCAGAAAAACAGTATGGTGTAGCTAAGGACATCGGAGTTTATCGGGGTACTACGTTTAAGGTTATACGTTATTTAAGATATAAAAATAAATAAATAAAAATCTGGATCGTACCGTTGAAAAAACAAACGAACAGATTCATTTCCCTCACACTGCAAGAGAAATAAATAAGGCTAAGATTTTGTGGTAAACCCGTTTTCGGATGCAACGGTAGTAAACACACATTAGACTGTACTTATCTATTCATTTGGAGTGAAAATGCCGGCTCTGTTTGAGATAAATATATAAATAAAAAGTAGTACACTTGTATAAATTTTAATGAATGCGATATTAATGAAAAATTTGCTAGCATCAGTGCTGAATAACCCAGAAGCGTTCACAATGTCACAATTTAGATCCGCAGTCCAGGAAGAGGGATATGAGATGTTACAGGATGTCTTGTTTGCTGAGAGATACGGGCTATGGAATTTAATCTTGGTTAATCACTCCTTCAAATATCCAAAATGAAGTTTTCTTTTCAACTAGTGATTACTAGTTGAAAGTAATCAAGTTAGTCGAAAGTAACTCGTAGTAATTACAAGTTAGTTTAAGTTGAATACTTTTCAAGTTTTTATTAAACTTCATCTGCTGGAACACTACTATTCTTCGAAGAAGTTTATTCAATCATTAATCTTTAGTGTCTTCACTTCCAAAGTATGAAAATTCTTAGAACTTTCCCTCAATTTCTCAGTTTTAATTTCCGTTACCATCACATCAGTTCCTTCCGAATGTTATTCTATTTCTTATCTTCTTTAATTACCAGCAGTCGGACTGTGTAAGACTAAAAAAATGCGATTTTCTTTTTGACAGAATAGCTGTAGGGAATTTTTCACCCAATCATTCAACTTAATACGTTTATTTTCTTTTAACTTAACGGTTAATTTTTGTACTTAACGGTAGTATATACATATATTTATTGTTCAGCGTTTTAGTTAATTAAGCGATGCTTACTCTTTTTCTGAATGCATAATAGTATTGCTTGAGAATTTTTCTCAAGAATCGATTTTAAAATACCATTCTTTTGGCTTTAAATACTAGATATTTTAGAATACTGTAAAATAACTGGATATTCACAAACGATCTTTATAAGCAAATCCCTGTCAAATTTTCTTTCAGTTTGATCTCTTCATCGCTCGTCGATGACTTAACGGGAGCTGTTCAAGAGAAAAATCTACAGATGATATAATGAGGATACACAGAGCGTATGAGGTAAAGACGAAGACCGGCTGTTGAAGGAACGGCCGAAACGAGTTACTACTTAATCCTAATAATTGGTGTGTGTGTGTGTTGTTCATTATATAACCTACCCCATACCGACTGAATCTCCCTCACCGCTCTCCTCCTCCTCAAGACCGGACCCGCAGTTAAGCTTACTCAGCCTCGGGGAGGTGCCTTTGGGTTAAGAGGACCAGGAGTCCTCGTGCATCATCATCACCACCCATCCGAGCAAGCTCGGACAAATGCCGACTCAGCAGAAGGCTCTCCGTCACCCCTTCCCCCCCCTCCAGTCTGGTTTTTCACCACGCTATTGTAGACTTTGTCTGTGATCCATTTTTTTCGTTCTTCAATACTACAACAATCATTCGCTTATTCATACTTCTTCATCCGTACCACATTGGGTTTTATTTTTTTCATGTACTCGTATGTGTGGGTATTCGTGTACGCGTGTATTCACGTCAAGGGTTCAGGAGTCCCCGTGCGTCCTCATTGCCGCCCATACCCAATATAATACGCTCATAATAATTGGTACGCCTAATAACTATTTCGCTATTACGGAATTCCGGATGAGCTGTGAACTTGATATCTAGTAGTACTTCATGCAAGTATGATTGTTTTATTCGACCGGTTCAGATGAAATATATTAGTAGTCTAGTCGTTACTTGAATGAAGTTTCTTCGTTTTATTCACTTCACTCATATCCTAACTCCCGTAGGGGTAGACAACCGCCCTGTGATGATCCCGGTCACCACACCTTCGCCACCGTTCCTAGCCTTGATGGGCTTTACCGGATGTTGTCTTTTATACTTTCTAAACCTGATAAATCACAGTCACTAACAATATTCATAAAGATAAAAAAAATTTTACATCGTTATTTAGTCATAAAAAGATACAATTAAGTTCCTCTATTCGGGATATAAACTGCCGTACAGTTTTTCTTTTTAGGTCACATTTTTTAAGCGTTCTTTCGATTTAATTGTATCAACAATATTTTGTAAATATTAAATTTGCAAATTCGGCTTTCTGATAATCGATATAGAATGAAAAACAAATGACCATTCGATGTTTTAGTTCTTTATTATTGAATGTTTTTTTTTTTTTTTTATAGATCCTTGTAGGCGCTTCCCAATGGGAGGTAATTTCCAGATTATTAAAAAAAAATTTGGTTTGATTTTTATCAGATCGATCATCAGTATAGTTTCAAATAGAGATTGTGTTGAATTTTCTAATGTGATGTCCATTTTATTTTTAAAATCGATAAATTTATTATTCTAAACCAAATTATCTTACCGTCCTATGTATATATAATCTGTTTTTCACTTTTACTACCTGTTTTTGCGTGTTCACAATTAGAGTTTATCTTTGTTATAGACATCGTAAATTGGCCAATTAATACTGCAGCGCATAATTTACTAAAATGCATTGTTGAATATCGCTAATTTTACTGACTGCTGATGTATTTTACTGTTATTCTTTTAAATAATAAGAATTATTTTTATTATCAACTACACACGCACGTGCGCGAAATATATATAGTAAGGAAATATATATATATATATATATTTTTTTTTTGTTATTTATTTATATTTGAAGCCCACCGGGCTGGTCTAATGGTAACTCATCATCGCTAATTACTTGTTTAATAGTTAATTTTCGAAGTCGAATTTACTGAGGCTCAAATATTAGTAAATATTTGTTACTTTATACCGACTCGAGTAGATAGTAGATACCGTGTACTTCGGTGGTTGGGGCTGAATTAGCCTTGTATCTCAGGAATGGTCGACCTGAGTCTACAAGTTTACAGAATGTATAAGATTATATCTCCTTTACATGTCATATTTATCATCAATATCTCATTTGGGCCTTGAGTGGGGTGGGTTGCCTATTTAAAAGTTGAACAGACAGCAACATACACATTAGGAATAATAATTTATACATTAAAACAGCTGGAAAAGTATTGCAAGTTTTTCCCGGCTGAGCCAGTCAAACCATTCAAGATCTTGTACAGCTTTTTCATTGGAAAATATTTTCGATTTTCCTGGAAAGGTTTTGCGATTCAAACAGTAAAGGCCGATTTTTATTTTTATGATAAAATATATTTATTTTTTTTAATATAAAACAATAACAAAAATGTACTATAATTTAGAAAATGTATTTTCATTAGAAAACTTTTTGGTGACCAAATTTATTAATTTTCTGAATAAGACATTTTAATGTTAAATGTAAAATTAAAAGTTTATGCTTGTAGCAAAAATAATTTTAAACTATTGTAAACATTTTTTGATAGCTCGATATGTAAAGTATAAACTTTCAGACATAAAAATGTTTCAAAAATATTTAAACTTAAAGGAGATAAAGAAAAAGAACAAAAAGCATATATTTTAATTTTCAGATATGGGGGTTGATTTTTTTGAAAAAAATTGTAATTATTTATATACGCATTGTAGGAAACAAATGTGCTTTAATAAATTTTTCTCTAAAATACCTTTGAAGAAAATCAAAATTGGTTTTCCGCGATATTCCTTCACCTCGTTAACGAATCTTGAAAAAAAAATGAATATGATTATACATATTTGAACCAGATCTGAAGAAAATGTGTTTAATCAATCCGGTTTACGCACATACATATATAAACTTGTTATTTTTTTGGTTTAGATGTATTAGTTGGATTGTAGAAAGGAAATATTTGCAAAAAACTGATATCCGTTTTTGACATGCTTACCATACCGTTTCCCTTAATATAGCTACACTATTCTGGAAAGTAATATAAGAGTATATACACACTATTATATTGCATTATTTTAAATCCAAGCCTGTTAAAAATTACTGTTACAAAATGACAGCAAATGTAATTGAAATTTCTTTTTGTCGAAAATGTTAGTATTTTCTATTTTAGTTAAACACAACGTAGTTCGATGTTTCGGTTGAAAAAAGATTAATCTCTTGTCTTTCTACATGACAGAGTACAAATCCTCTCTCGCTATCTTTTTCCCTCCATCACCTCTATTATAATCCCTTCCTCTTCTATCAAATTACAGTGCTTATATAATTTCTTACGCAATAGGAGTTACATTATAAACCTTTTTATGGGCTAATTTACAAGCACCGAAGGGTGTAAAACGTTTAACATCTTATATGTTTGGGGGGAATTATGAAAAAAATAAACTTTTTTAACTATTATATTCGTAATAATAGTACAACCACTACATGTTATTGAAATTTTCATCCTTATTATAGAAAGCATCACAACATTCAAACCGGTTTATTAAGTGTATTAATGATAATGTTAAAAAGAGATGATTTTAACTAATTTACCATACGTTTAATTCACCTTGAACAGAAGCTATTTTTTAATTATTGGGTTTTACAGTAATTTTGAAAATGTTCTTAACTGGCTTAGCTCTTATATGGCCGGTAGAAGGCGATATGTCGAAATGTCTTCAGGTGTAAGGTCAACATGGTTGATTCTAATAAGACCGAACCCCAGATCCACTCAATGTATTACTTTAATGTTGTTCAGTTCAGTTGGAGTTGCAATAAAGGCAGGAAAAAACAGATTAACACGGAATTCTATTTGTGTTGTAACTTAAAATTGAAAGATTGTGTGCATTATTATCAAACAAACAACTTATTAACTTCGTTGACGAAGAAATTTTTAAATTCCAGTATTTTCAGATATAATTTACCTGTATGATTTCGAGATACAATAGATTCTAAATAATAGGAGTTACGATGATTTAAGTGCAATTTTTCTTAGAAGTACTCAGATGAATAGAATCCCATAAATAAAAAATTTTTGCCTTTATAGATAAGTGATCCGGTTGGGATGCACAAGTAACCCAGGTTATTAGAGAGTTGCCGGCCTCCGTGGCCGAGTGGTAGCGTCTCGGCCTTTCATCCCGGAGGTCCCGGGTTCGAATCCCGGTCAGGCAT
>JAAAKQ030308613.1:8976-34835 GCA_010016005.3 Zanna intricata
TATGTATTTATAAGTGCTGCATTCTAACTTTTTGATGACATTTTCTTTATTTAAAACATTAGATTGATGGCGAAACAAGTTTAATACATATATACCTTAAAGTTTGTAGTTGTGCTACCATGCAGTATTTTAATTAAAAATTATTGCTATGTATTCCCTTCCAATTAGTAATTAAATAATCATATAACTAGCCTTTTATGAAGGCAATGCAATTGTACCAAAAAAAACAAAAAAAAAAAAGAAGTATAACAACTTAGGTTTTCATTATTTATTGAATAGGATTATTTGAATGTAGGGCCAAAATTATTTTCTGAACACAAATATAATGGACAAAATCAGACAATGGGGTGTGGAAATGGGGGAGTGCTTTTTCAAAAAAATAAAATATTGCTGTAACTTTCTTATTAAGTAAAATATCGAAATCATATCCTACTATTCTTTGGATAAGGGCCTAAAACTTAGCTTAGTAAAGTTTTTTGATATAACCTACCTTTGGCCCACGGGGTCGAAAAATTGGGGTTTTGAACACAAAAAAAATCATACCTCCCTTAATAGGCACAGTATAGAATCAGTTTAAAGTGGTCATTAGTCCTCTAAACATTACCTAAAACTTTTGTTTGAAACAATTTTTGATATGACCGACCCTTATAGCAAGGGATGACCAAAATTTTGCTGGAATTATAAGAAGGTGGGGCTTATCATATGCTAAACATGTGACCATTCAAATGCAACTCTTGTCGTATTTAGTAAATTTGAAGTTTTTCTTAACTTTAAGATAGAAATCTTTTTTATTTTCTACTTAGCACCAGTGAAATCTACCTCTGCCTTCCGGTGTGCCAAAAGGAATTTTTTTTAATTGATATCTCTATGCTGAATTTACCAATTTGGATGAAATTTGGCACAATGATTTCTGACATTATGTCTCTGAAAGTTTACTCAAAATCAGTCGAGGGAATAGGTTGATTGAGACCTCTTGAGTTCCATATCAAAATTTGACTGAAAGGATAGTAAATTTTTTCATATAATTTAATATTCCTTAAGAACTAACTTACTTTCTGATTGTGTTCAGTCTCATTTAAACCCTATAAAAGGATAGGTATTAAAAATCTTCTTTTTCTTTTTGTTGTAGTTTCTGGACTTAGAAACACATTTTTGTACTAATTAGGTTGTTCCATAACATTAGTATGTCACTTTGGTAGTATATTTGGGTGATTTTTTTCAGAGGTGAGAGATAATAATAATAATAATTTTTTTAAATTTATTTTTATTTTTTCATTATTTATCATTTTACTTGACATCTTCAGACTGGATTAACTGTTAATTATTCATCACTGATGTCACTGAATTGTATTATAATTGGTCAAGGAGATTTGGAGCTATGAACATCATTGGTCTCATATCTTTGAAATTTTAATCTAAAGAACAGAATAATTTTTTTTTCATAATTCTTCTTTACTTGTACATTTACATATTTTAATATTCCGCTCAATTTTCCTCCTAAATTATAGTTTGTCAAGGGTACGGTTCCTCTGTACCCAGAGTTGTATAACTTTTCAGGCTATGCGAAAAGTTATGCAACTATTTGCCAGTTATTTTTTAATCAGTCATTAGTTTCATTCTTTATTCAAAAATTCTAAATAGTTAATTTTATCTAAATAGTTATGAATAATTGCCATTCATGATGTAAAATGTCTTACGGTTCCTTTTCCTCAATTGGGTTTTCTTACTTAACAAAGCTTCTTTTTACAAGGTTTGGGTTTTCTTAACAAGGCTTTTTGTTGGTAATTACTCTAAATTCTGCCAAGTTACAAAAAATATGTACACTTTCTAGAGAGAACAAAACTTCCTGCTAATTTTTATTAGTTTGTAAGTGAAGATTTATTAAGCTATCTATCCCTTTTTGTTTTTTTTTATCACTGGGACCGCTATTAGGTATTTCACCAGAAGATAGAGATGAATTATTTGTGTGTGAAAATGCCATGTCTGACTGGTATTTGAACCCAGGACCTCTGAGACGCTACCACTCGCACCACGGATGCCAGCAAGCTATCTAACCTAATAACATATAATTTTTCTTTTATTGAACTTTCATTTTTATTTTGATTTTAGCTGTGTTTAAAACTTAAGATTATACTACATTTTGAGATATAAATGGTTTTGCATCCTTGATCTAAATATGCTGTTCATAATTTTTTATTGCTGGTTTTTTAATTAACAAAAAACATTTTATAGGGTATAGTTAACAAAAAATGTTTTAATTTTATAATACCTTTAGTAACTGTTAAAAATACTTAAATATTTAGATAAATTTTGTGATTATTGACATTCTGCTAGCTCCAAAGATTTATAACAGAACAATTATTGGTTTCTTGTTTATGTGGATGTATTTTTAAAAGTAATAAATAAATTATTTGTTATAAAATAAGAGAAAGAAAAATCCAAGAACTCTTTTAACATAATTAAATATTTACCATCTGTTTCCTTGGAACAATGAATACTCGTAGATGAGGTGAATGCTTTTATAATTGATTTGAAGGTTAGCAATAAATTCCTGTTTATTCCATTTATTCTGGCTGTCATCCTCTTTAACAAACTTAAAAAAAAGAGGAGTCTTCGTTCAACCTTTATTTTTTACATAGAAGATTTTTTTATTTTTATCAAGGTTTTTCCTTTGCAATTTTCCGAGCAGCTTGTTTTCATATGGGCTGTTTTTCATAGGCCGATCCATTTATTAAATAAAAATTAAACAAAGAATCATATGTAGAATGAAATAAACTTTAAAATGTGACCTGAAATGTGAATACTTTTTCACTTTTTTTAAATTGTGACCTTTCCAAATTATATATTGGTTTTTGATTTTGCACTAATCTAGAAATTTTTTTTTTTTTAATTGAAAGTGAAATATTTTAATTTATACGGCAGTTCATTTTTTATGTTAATTTTATTGTTTAAAACAGTTCATTATATTATGTGCTTTTGCATTACAGCTATGATTACATTTTATATTTTTTGCCATTTTTTCTTAAGTGTACTGGAAAAAGCTAGTTGAAAATGTGATTTTAAGTACGTGTTAAAATATAACAACTTAATGGTAAGAAATAGATGTTAAGGTTAAACAAACCAGTTTAGTTTATTTACAAACACTGATTATTGTAGTAAGTAAATTGTGTGACATCACACAATTGCTACAAAAATCAACAACATTTTTTTTTCAAGTGTCATTATATTAATACTATTTTATTGTACTTGTTTTGTTGCACAAAACGTCACTTTTTTCAGTTTTATTTACTGATGTGATTTTGTAATAACATATTTGCATTAAATTATTTTTTTAATGAATCAATCTTTTCTGCATTAAAAAAAAATTATGATGTCTAAAAATAGCTTTTTGCTTACCAATTTAAAATTTAATTTAATTTTAATAAAATTTAAATTTTTATATTTTGTTCCAGATGATTTAATTGGCTTTGAATCCAAAGTTATACAAGTATTCCTTTTTGTGAATTGTACTGAATAGCATGAAGAGAAAACTTACAGTGATTGTTTAAATTTTTTTTTTAACAAAAATATGTGACTTTTTATGCAATTATATTTTAATTTATAATCACGTAAATTTAAACCATTCTCTTTCTCATGATTCAATTCATTATTCTTTGGATTTTCCCTGTTTAAAAATCAATGAAAAAAAATAATTAAAAGATTAAATCCATAGTAAGCAGTTGAAACAAAAGTTTAAATTTTGTTAAAAAAATAAGTGGAAATAAATTTTATTTCCAAGATATGTATATAGCCTACTAACAGGAAATTGCTTTTGATATTAAAAATACTAAATAAAAATTAATATTCAACTTATATCTATATTTATTTAT
Source organism: Zanna intricata (assembly GCA_010016005.3). Taxonomy (NCBI): domain Eukaryota; kingdom Metazoa; phylum Arthropoda; class Insecta; order Hemiptera; family Fulgoridae; genus Zanna; species Zanna intricata. The sequence continues at coordinate 12,846 of JAAAKQ030308613.1, forward strand.
TTGTTAACTCATGGTGTTAGAACCATTTGTTGAACTACATGATCAAAGCTTTTTGTGGATTATTGGGGAAGGATCTTTGGAAGAAATTCTAGTCTTACCTAAGTTACATGAATTTTCTTTAACAAAAAAAATTAATGATATAAATGTTAATTGTTTGTTAGAAGTTTAGGTAAATTATAAGATTGTTTTTCATTCCATTGTCTCTATAATACTGGCCAACCTCTGGTAGCATCTCTGCCTTTCATCTGGATGTTTCTGAGTTTAAATATGGATCAAGTTTGGCATTTTTCATATGTTAGGAAATTCATCTTTCATTAGTAACTGTAATCAAGCGGTTAGTTGCTAAAATTAAGTAGTTAAATAAAAATAATATGTAAATAGAAATCAATTAGTCTATTTACTCTAAATAAGCACTTAAATAACTGGTTATATGAATTAAGTTTGATTAATTTCCTGTTATCTTCTAGCCAGCCTTACTTTGTTTTTATTATAATTTACTTATTTTTCAATTAATCCTATATAGAACATAACTATCATTTTAACATAACTAAACTTTTAGTTTATGTTCTAGATAGGATTATATTTACACTATTCTAGAGACCCAAATGTGCTGATATCATTTTAGTTAGCTTCAAATCAATCAACTGTTTTGTTTCCCTGCTGCTACATACATTCACAGTATAATATAGTGCAAATCCAGTAATTAAATGTTCAGCATTGTTCCCTATTTCTCATTTTTCATAGATTTTTAATTAATATTATTTATAAATTATGTATTATATATAAATTCATAATTTATATCATATATTTTGTATTTATTTATCGATATTATATTGAATATTATTAGCAATTATTTTTGGATTAACATACTGAATTTAATGATTTACTGTAAGTTAATTGAACCTTTTAAAGATGATTAAGATGGCCACAATCTGAAACTTTACCAACAAAAAACATGAATAGATTTAAATGAATCTAAATCTATTAATTTTTTCGTGAATACTTATATAAAAAGATATGCCAAATTTCAATTATTCAATATTTTCTGGAGATATAAATCCCAATTTAAAAACACAATATGATGGACAGAAAAACATAGGTAGTTTTTTGGACCTACATTTACAGGAAATTTGTCCTTGACTATTATTAAGAATACACTACTGAAATATAAGGTAATCTTATTTTTTATAACTTATTTCCATTTATATGATTTTTGCAATATCTTGTAATGTATATATATTTGAGATTTGCTTTTCAAAATGTTTGTAAAATTTTTATTATATTTTATGGATAATCCGTTATATATAATACGAAATATCCAAAGAATTTCTTGAGACAGGGTTGTAGTTTATGAAACATTTTATAAAATTTTTCTTTAAGGAATTTTTCATTCTAAAGTGGATTGATTCATTTCCACTTATTTTTTTTTTCCGATTCCTATAAATGTTTATGATATGGCCTCCTTGAAACCCAGATCAATAAATAATAGTGAAAATCATAAATTTTTAAGGTGCTAGTGTAAATTGAAATAGTTGACAACAATATGGTGAAAGTGACAAAATAATAGCATGACGTAAAGTCACCCCTGCACAATTAGTCATGGTACAAAATTAAGTGTTTCTAAAAGTTGATAGTTATTCTTAATTTGATTTAAACTTCTAAAAGTTGAAATTTAAAGCCTGAAACACAATTTTATTTTAAATTGAAATTTATTTTATTAATAATCTATGTAAAATTTATTTTATTTTATATTTTTTTTTTTGTTTAATTACATTTTTATTTTTGTATTTCAGGTGCCTGATGATGTTAATGCAAATGAAATGAGTACATATCATTTATGGAACAATACAATGACTATGAATACAACAACAAGAACAACAGCACAACACATTCAGCAAGCACAAACTGTCTGTTTACCTGAGCCGTTGTTTGTAACCGTTCAGACACACGATGAAATCGTTGAAGTTGATCCCATGGTCAACACAAGCGATCAAGGAGTGGAAGAACCCACTTGGCAAATTGAAAATATTCGATCAGAAAGGAGACCATCTATTGATGAAGATGATGACGACGATGAAAAAATGCCAAAATTACCTAAATTAAGAAGAATTTGCAATGGTACAGTTGAAGATGATGTGTTATCAAATAATAATAATAATAATAGTAATTATAATGCACATATAGAAGATGAATTTGATGCATTTGGACGAAGTGTTGCTTTGCAGTTAAAAAAGATGTCACTACACTGTGCTTTAAATGCACAGATTAAAATACAGACCATATTAACAGAAATGAGATTAGCAGAGGTTGATAATAATTCTGAAATTAGCAACTCTGAGACTACTTCTCATTGATTATTATCTGTGATTTTTAATTATATGCAATTATTTATGGTTTTTAATTTATACATTCCGTATTTATTTCTAGCTTTTTAATTCAACTTTTGTTATTTATAGTATACACAGTCCACGCCATAGGAAAGGTGACTGATTTTATATTCGCGTACCTACTAATGCAATCTGTGAACAGATGCATGAATTAACAAGCGTGGTATTCAGATTACCTTCCATTTTAAATTTAACAGTACTGGTATCCCAGACTGCTTGTAATAACCAAAACTTTAACAGTATGTTTTGAACTTCGGTCGTGAAAGGAGTAATGGATCAACGTGTAATGTTTTAAATTGAATAAAAGTGCCACAGAGACTTTTAAAATGTTTAAAATTGTTTATGGTAGTTAAGCAATGAGTTGTAAAAACATTTTTAAGTAGTATGCAAGGTTTTGTGATGGTAGAAAGAGCATTGAAGATGATCCATGTCTGACAGTTCAAGTAGAAGAAAATTTTCTGAAATTCTTCGACATTATCATTGTATATCTACCAGGTTAATTGGAGTTACTAAAACTGACATTCTGACTGAAAACTTGGACAAAAAGATCTTTTGTCGCTTTGTGCTCACTCACTAACTGATGATAAAAAAGATTGCAGAGTGGAACACTGCAGAGACATGAAAAGATCGTCCACTAGCGACCCAGATTTCATGTCTTGCATTGTAACAGGTGATGAAACATGGTATTTTCAGCACAAACCACTTACTAAGTGTTTCTACATGATTTATAAACTAAAAATAAACAATGTCTTGTATTTTATTTCACATTAGTTACCTTTCCAGTTGGTCGACTGTGAATGATATAAAATTTATTTTTCTATAATATGCCACAATTCAATGAAATTTTACATTTAAGTTTTTTTTTTTATATAATTTGTTTTAAGGTGAATCTGTAAATAATTTTATTAATATCTTCTTTTTTTCACTAAAGTCAAGTTTTATAGCTTAAAAAATCCATATAGTTATATTTATAAAAAAATTACATACTAGTCATTTTGGATAAAGTATAGGATATTATTCTTGTAGGTTTTTCAAATTTGTAAAGGTAAATACTGTTAATTTCTTAAATTATTTTTTAAAATTTATGTTGTGTGATTGGTTCATTAATTTTACTTTTACGTGAATCAATTTTAATTCTAGTCATTAACAACTATCTTCAAACTGGCTGAGTGATAATGAAATGATCAGAATATACTTCTTATTCAACTGGTCCTATTTGCAATTCCCATCCAAAGATTCAAGTATTTTTTTTATTATCTGTCATAAAATAAATCTAATAAAACACAAATATTATTTGTTTGTTACGTTAGAAACAACTTATATCTTATTTAAAATGATTTAAAAAAATTTCATTTCACAATTTTTAATAAAGTGTTTTAGTACAAGATTCGGCAGCTGATTTCTGTAGATGCCTCTTTCTTAATGAAACTCAATTTAATTAATTTATTTTAACAAACTGCAGCTAAATTTTTTTAGAGTGAATTAAACATCATTTGAAAGAAAATTATGTGAAGAATTATTTTTAAAAAAATGATTGCCAACTCTCAATCAGCCACAACCTCCAGGTTGCCAAATATAAACAGGTACATTATTGTTAATTATTTATGCTCATCACATTTTAAAAAAAAAAATTATATACTAAATTGAAGTTTAATTTTTTCTGTACACAATAAAACATGGTTGCCGTAAAACAAAATGGCTGCAAATAGTAGTTGCCATTATTTGAACTAATTACTTTCAGTCTGGATGAATGTGAACAAGAGAGAAGGAATGTGCCATAGCTTCATGTTGAGAACAAGAACACAAAATGACTGTTATACATATAACAGTTGTGCTGTTTTTTTAATTTTGTTTTTGAATAAAACCATTGACAATCAGTTTTAGTTCAAATAATGGCAACCACTACTTGCGGCCATTTTTTCACAGGCAACCATGTGTTATCATGTACAGAAAAAATTAAACTTTAATTTAGTACATAATTTTTTTGAAAAAGACGAGTGTGAATAATTAACAATAACATATCTGTTTACACTTGGCAACTTGGAGGTTGTGGCTGACTGAGAGATGGCAACCATTTTTTTTTTTTACATTCTTCACATCATTTTCTTTCAAATGACATTTCAATTTATTTTTAAAAAATGTAGTTGCAATTTGTTATATTAAATTAATTACAATATATTTAACTAAAGGTAATTGGGGCTAATTTTTTTTAGGCAACCCGGCAGTAATTAATTAAATTATCAATAATCATTCATTTAAATTGAGTTTCATTAAAAAAAAACATACCTGCAGAAATCAACTGTGGATTTTAGACTATTATTATGTTTATTGATATGCATAATACAATATTTTTTAATATATAACTCAACTTGATCCACTCAAGTACATAAATGAAGTAAAATGACAGTCATCTTACTTTTTTATAATATTCTACAATAGTATTTTTGTGACAACCCACATTCTCAGTTGTAATTCTTCTTTATAAAACATTACCAAAAACATTTTATAAAAAATTTATTTTATAAAATTTTATAAAACAACACCAAATTACATATTAAACCCAAAATGATAATTAAAATATATATTATATAAAAAACCTAATATATGAAATTTAAAAATAAAATTTAGATGAAAAATAAAAATGTTAAAAAGTTAGAAATTATAAAATTTATTATTTGTTCATATATAAAAATATGATGTCAGTTATTATAAAATAAAATAGGATAAAAACAAAAACAAAATACACTGCTTGATTGATCAGCCAATACCATAAAAATGTATGAGTAATTAAAATTTATATGTTGTCATTATCTTTATCTGAAATTATGTTGTCAACCATTGCTGCCTTTGTAGGTGTGACATCCTCATACTTGTGTTTGCAAGTTGATCAAGTTGAATCTTTGAACCTCTTCTTGTATTTACATATATAATATTGCTCCAAAATATTTAGATTTTTATTTTTAAAAATCTGTTGTGGACACTACATGACATCCTTGTATGAAAATCCAAAAATAATACAATTCTAAATTATAATATTCAATAATATTAAATAATCAGATATTTTACCAAATATATTACTCATATACATATGTAATAATGCCTATATACATATACACATTTTTAAAATTCTATAAAATTTTATTTCTGATCTTTTGTCATATATTTTTATTGTTTTTGGATTATTATTTATTGTAATTTTTTTTACAATCACAGGTTAATAATTATTAATAAATCAATACATTTAAATTAAAACAGCATTTAAAAAAAAAATTAATTAAAAAAAAAGTTAAAGAAAAAAGTCTTATTTAAACCTATATGCCTTCCCTTATAAGATCTAAATATTTCATTAATTAAACTTTTATTTGGTTATAACTGGAACTAATGAAAATAAGTACCACTTATGATATATCATTGAAGAGCTCTCAATGAGGGCTTATTACTGCAGTTAAAAAAAGTCAAAAATCCAAATTTTTTTGGGATTTCAGGCTTTTTTGGACAATTTTGGTTCAGTCGATTGTAATCAAAAGTGGAGGGTTACAACTAGATGTTACAACAGTTCTAAATCCAACATTTTTAACATCCTACAGCTAATTGTTTTTGAGTTATGCGCGATACATATGTACGTACAGATGTCACACAAATTCTAGTCAAAATGGATTCAGGGAAAGTCAAGAAATTTCCATTGAAATCTGAAAACTGAAATTTTTCGCAATCATAATACTTCCTTTATTTTGTACATGGAAGTAAAAACCAATAATAAAACTCTATAGATCTTTAACAGAGTATGAAGATGATGATGTATTGGCCTGCCAAATAAGTAGAATATTTTGTTCTTGTTTTTAACATACTTAATTTTATTTTATCATAATTGACGTCATATTTTTATAAATGTAACTTAATTTCAATAATATTAATTTCTTAACATTTTATAAAGAAGAATTAAAACTGAGGATATGGGTTGCCACAAAAGAAGTATTGTAGACATAAAAAAGTAAGTTGAGTTAAATTTACTTTATTTCTGTACTTGGGTGGATCAATTGAGTTATATGTACAATAATTATTAGTATGGGTGATATGGGTCTTGAAAAGATAGATTTTAGAAAAATACAATATTAATAGTGACTGAAACTGATTTTCATATAATTCTGAAAAATGTTGAATATATTTATTCTGGTGCAGGAATGATCCTGGAATCAAGTTTGTAAATGTGGATGTGCTCATTACATGAAGGTTAAAGTGTAGTATTGATTTTAAGTTTCCATTCATGTAAATAAACTGTTAAACTTAACTAAAAATTTTTATTACAGTCCAGACAAAGGTTATTGTAATTTTGGTTAGTTTTTCTGTTACTAATCTACAGTGTAAATGTATGTAATACATTATTCATGTAGCATTATTAGAGTCTTTAATGAATATTGGTGCTGTGATATCTTGTTCTAATAATAGCTAGCATGGACCCTATTGCATTTAACCATTAAAATTGTTTATTTTACTATTATAAGTTTTAATTCTTTTTTTGTCAGACCATAATACTTAAGCTAAGTGATTTTGCAGATTTTATTTTATTTTTTTTTTTATCTGTTTTTGAAAAGAAGGTACACAAATAACATTCAAATTCCTATCATTATGTATACAGTGTTGATTTTAAGTATGCCACCAGCGGGATCTTGTAAACAAGAAAAGTTGCAAGGAACTTTAAACGGAGAATTTTTCATAAGTTTTTTAGTGTATTAAAAATGCTCTATTGACATTTTGAAATCTATGCTTTTTGTCCAATAAGGTGGTAGATTTAACTGTGATGTTTTAAGTGAAGTGAATATTAATAGTATGTCATTTTTTCTTTCTTTTTTGATGATGAGGATGAGGAATGTATTTACGCACAACCCACAGGGTCTTCGTAGGGTGTGTCAGACTCTAAACCAGAACACTGTTGTCCCGACCTAGCATAAAGATAAGTAGGCTCCATAACATGATGACCATGTGCAAAGTTGCTCCTACCCCCTACTAACTAAACCTCCACTCAAAAAACCTACCACTCAATTTCAAAATTCTTAATTTTTTTTTTTACAAATGAACATTTAACCTTGGGTTTAATTATATAATTCATGTTTGAATATGAAATTTTACAATTTTCACAAATGTTTAATATGCTCCCACCAGATGCATAGCATATATCTACAAAATAATTAAACTTGCCCCATACTCAACTGTTCATGTCTGTGATACTGCAGCCACTGTTGTTATTATGTGGCTCCAGTTCATTTATAGTTGCTAGAAGAGGGGCACTTAAAAATAGTCCTTTGTAAACCCCCACAAGAAAAAAAATCTGAGAATGAGGTAAGACAACTTAAGATCTTTTTTAGCCCAGCCCACTGGGCTGGTCTAGTGGTTAACACGACATCGTAAATCAGCTGATTTCAAAATCGAGAGTTCTAAGGTTCAAATCCTAGTAAAGGTAGTTATTTCTATATGGATTTGAATACTAGATTGTGGATACTGGTGTTCTTTGGTGGTTGGGTTTCAATTAACCACACATCTCAGGAATGGTTGACCTCAGACTGGACAATACTATATTTCATTTACATTCATACATATCATCCTCACTTATCCTCTAAAGTAATACCTTTCGGTGGTTCCAAGGCTAAAGAAATAAAAGAGAGTATCATCTTCTTTGTGTTTTTCAAGGCTAAATTCATAAAACAACACACATTGTTATCACCTCTGCAGAATGCTTGTACCATTTGACTCCTGTAAGTTTGAATGACACATAGCATTATAAAACATGCAGACAATTGCATGAGAATTGCTAGTTCTCAGATGGTGCAGTGATTGGACTTATCTGGGCTACATAAATTACTGTTGGATGCGCTCAATGTCTTTATCTGATACATGGAGTTGACCTGCAGATTTCCCTTTACTTGGACAACCTGTTTCTTGAGACTTTTGGTGCTCCACAGTGGTAGAAACAGAAACCACAGAGCTTATTGTTTTAGAACAAAACAGTATGGCTTATTTTATTACAAACAAAATCAATTGATCGTTCTAAGAGAACTTGTCACCTAACAAAACACCCAAAAATTTTTATGTATTTCATTGGTGACAGAAATGTTAGTATTATAATTAATAGAAACTTATCTGCATGATCACCAATTACAACTCTAGTGAGAAGCACAGTGCAAGCGTTTTATCCATGTTTAGAGTTAAGAGAATTATAATCCATTCAAAGGAATAATTTTTTAAACTGCTAATATAGAATTTTTAAATCTTTTTAAATAATTATCTTCAGATATAGATATAGTTATGTAGCTTGCAAAGAGGATAGCAATGAACGATTCAAGATTTTCAGACAATCATTAAGTTGTCACAAGGGAGATACCTGCCGACAACTAAGAAAAGCTCTAGAATCCCCTCTCTTTTATGCTAAATGGTTCGTTCATTAACAGTAAATAGTTGTGGAGTTAAAACCTTTTGAAATCGGATGAATCATTTTGATACACCCTGCTATATTCAGCTGAGCTCTACCCTCTCTTTTCTTTTGATTTGCTGTATTGTGTAAAATTTATGAGAACACCCTTCTTTTTTTTTAATAAAAAGATGTACGTGTTTCTTCAGTTATATTTATTGTAAATGAACAATTAACAAAAAAAATTATCAACCAGCAAATCAATCTTAATTTATAATCTTATTTTATATGTAATAATTTGAATTACCATCTTCAATTGTAGTTACATTTTTATTTTCCTAGCTTTATCTAAGGTTATAAAGCATAATAAAAAAAAAAGATTAAAAATAAAAATATTAAAATAATGAAAAATACATATTAATTTATTACATAGTGCTGCTGTCTACTGCAGGTTTTATAAGACTGTCTCCCTTAAACACTGTCTGAAGGTTTATCAGATAGAAATTTTTTTTTGCAAATATATGTGATTTTTTTCTAATGTATTTAATTTTATATCATATTTATTAATTTCTAAATCTGTGTTGATAGAAATAAAATGTTTATTGTTATAACCAGAAAGTTATATAACCATTTAACAGCGTTTTTTTTTTTTTTAAACTGGTTGACTGCTTTGTGTCAGTAGGATTTATTCATATTCATAACTTCTTTGTTTGTTTTATTTTCTCTTTAATCTTGCAGCAAAATTAATTTATATTTAGTTAAATGCTCAGTTTTTTTGTCTCTTTAATTTCATTTAAAAGTTATTTCAATATATAAACATAAAAGTTAACTATTCCTTACTTATTTATCAATTCATATTTAATTTAGTAACATTTTATTTCTTATTTAGATTATTTTGTTTTTTTATATTGGCTTCAGAACTATTCGATTGTGTCATATGTTATTGATTATCATTTATACCCAATTTTGCTGTTTACATGAATTGAATTACAGTTTGAATTGATATTTGATTATCAATTGGAACTTGTTTTTGTGAGTTCTACATGTTGTAATGATGTTTTTGTTTTAATTTTGTAACATCATGAGTTGTAAAATAAAATAATGTATAATAGAATGAGATTAATATTCTTAATTTCATCATTGTTGATGCAATAAATTGATATTAACATAACAGTCGACCTGTTACTATAAAAAAAAAGAAGTTAATCTTCTTTTCTAATTAAATGTGAAACGTTTTAATTTTATAAAATGAACTATTTATAAAACTATTTTTTTTTAAAGAGCATTCTGTTCATTTAACTCTGAACAGGTTTTATATTTCTACCCATTTTACTTCATTAAGTTATAATAAATTTTAAATTTGCATATTGTTAAATCATTTTAGTGTTGTTTAACTCTAATAATCTGTGGCAACCATTTTTATTCTTAATTTTACAGATGGTTTTATTTTTAAATCACAGCTTTTAATTTTCAAAAACATTTAATTTTTTTTAAAAGTAGATTTGCATTCATAACAAACTTATTAAAAATTTTATTGTGATTATTTTCATATTGATCAATTTTCAAAACTTTGAAAAAAAAAAAACATGAATTTCTTATTTATTATTATTTTTTTTTAAATACTGCTAAAAGAAAATTTAGAAAATGTTTACTTTACTGAAGAATTATGCTGCTTCCACTGAAAATTTCTGGGAGATTTTATTAGATGACAAATTCTCATGGAATGATCAAAATGAAGAGGTGTGATGTCAGAGGAACTATTTTACAGTTGAAATTTCATCTTTTGATAAAAATGCAGGTATAAAATTTAGGAATTTGTTTTGAGATGTAGAACATGGTGTGCTGATAGAATTATTTTTTATCTCTTTCATTTATTATTATTGTTTGTAAATATTTGTAAATGAGTGTCTGAAAATTTTGAATCATTCATTGTTAACCTCTTTGCAAGCGAAACATCTGTATCTGAAGATTATTATGTAAAAGGACTTGAAAATTCTATATTAGCAGATGAAAAAATCCCTTCAGCACACTAGAAGGTAGATATAGATTTTACCAGTGTTAAGCAGGGGAAAAAAAGATTTCTACCGTTAAGAAAAACTTCAAAATTACTCTATACGACAATGGTTGCATGTGAAAAAAATTTCACATGTTTAGCATACGACAAGCCCCCATCTTCTTACAATTCCAACAAGAAGTTGGTCGTCTCTCAATGTAAGGGTTGGTAATATCAAAAATTATTTCAGACAAAAGTTTTAGGTAATGTTTAGAGGTGTAACAACCATTTTAAACCGTTTTGATACTGTGCCTATCAAGGGAGATATGATGTTTTTTGTTTTTGAAACTCAATTTTTTCCACCCCTTGGGCCAATGGTTGGTGATATCAAAAAACTTAACTTACATAAGTTTTAGGTCCTTATCCGATACATAGTAGAAACTTTAAACGAATTTGATATTTTACTTTGTAAGAAAGTTATAGCAATATTTTGTTTTTTTGAAAAAGTCATCCATTTTTACTCTGATTTTACCCATTAATAAACTCAACTAAGATTTTGGGTTGTTATATTTTATGTATCAATATGAAAGTGATTGGCACAATCCAGTGACAGCAGTTTTGTGTCCACAAGAAATTGAAATTTTTATATTTTGTTTGTAACAAAGTAAACTATACTGTTTATTTCTAAAGGACATTAATAATATACTGAATTTTTCATCTTTGTTAAATATTTATTATGTTTACATGTATTCCCACTTGAAATATTTCTTTTGAGGCTTCCTAAAAAAAAATCAGAACTAGTTTTAAAAATACAAAAATGGGCTTTCAGATTATAGTTTGGCATCCATAATTATGAATGTCTACTGATGTTTAGAAAATTAAAAATTTTAATTTATCCTTGTGTTTATATCACTCAACCAAAATGTTTTCATACAATCCAACAAAATACTTTGATGAATGAGAAAGGGCCTTATAATCCTTCTGTTGCCAGTTTTAATAGATTACTAAATCATTTAAAAATTCTTCCTGCTAATTTATTTAAAATACTTACTTTTATATAAACAATATTAATCAAATTTTTAAATAGTGTTAATAAAAAAGAAAAAAAAAACAATTACGTCATGAATAGTCTGCTTCATTTAATGTAAAAAAAAAATGTGCTCGGGCAGTTTTCATTAACTCATTCTGAATTATGAATTATTTTATAGGTTTTTTTTCATTTTTATATTTAGTGAACTCTACCTTAATATTATTTCTTGCTTATAATTAAAATAATTAATATGGATTTGATGTGAGAAGCTGTTGTGGGCATTAGTATCATTTAATTTTGATCACAATCAGTCACTAGCTTGGGGAGATATGGTGACTAGGGTCCCATATCTCAAAATTTTATTTTTAATAGAATATGTTTTTTGTACAATGGCTTACTTGCATGTTTACATACTTTAATATTCCACTTAGTTATATATCGAGAGCAAAGCCAGAGTTGCATAAATTTTCTAGCTTAGCGAAGAAAGTTATACAATTCTTTCTTGGCTTTTTTTCAAATATTCATTTTCTTATGTTTGTTCTCTGTTTAGAGTAATTGTTCTCTAAGTGGGTGGTAATACACCCAGCATCCTTTCAGTGCCGGAGACCTTCAGGGGGTTGGTGGAAGGCCTACAAAAATTTGAGGGCATTCAGGCGGTCTAGGAAGGTGGTAGCTGATTTAAAAAAAAAGCCAAAAATGATTTTTCCTGATATTTCAAAATAAAATGTCAGGAATAGGATAATTTCAATTCAGCAATTTCAACTTGGAAATAGGATATGCCACATTTAAAAACAATACTACTTTTAACAGATAATAAGTTAAAAAATTTTGGGAGTGCTAGAAAATTTTTGATTCTCAATGTTGGTGGTAGGTGAAAAAGTTTGAGAATCAATGGTTCAGAGTGTTTATTAAAAAAAAAGCCTGTTTCAAGGACCTATTATAAAACTGTTTTTTGTCTATAATTCTTAATAGAGGTCAACTGGTTGTTAATAGAGGTATCAATGTACAGCGTAACTTTAAGATTATTTTTTTATTATTGAAAGCACGTGAAATATATTATGCTATTAATAATGACTATAATGAAAATATAATCAGTGACTTGATTAAAAAGCTCAAATTTAAACATAAAAACACAATTGAAAAAATCACTACATTAAAACAATAAAAAAAAATAATTTGATACGTACTCAACTTATAATTAAATAACATAAAAAACAACTTACAAGGTATGATCAAAAAATACAGTGAATGAATTTTTATAGCAGCAATTACTTATGCTGCATCTATTTCAACTAATATGTCTCATACCCTCTTGTGTTGAGACAGACAGTGACAAGTTTGAACACGTTCTGGCTTGTCAGTCTGCTTCTATTATAGCCACTACAGTGAGGTCGTGTTTGCAGTGTCTGTCGTGAAAAATGGATCTTGAACAACGCATTAACACTAAGTTTTGTTTCAAGTTGAAAAAAAATGCCAAAGAAGCTTACAAAATGTTAAAATCAGTGTATGATGATAATGTGGTAACTTTGAAGACTGTTTACAAGTGGTATGAGTGATTTAAAAGTGGAAATGAGTCGGTTAAATACGAGGAACGGTCAGGATGTCCTTCGACCTTCAAAACATTGTTTTTTTAGATTATGAGGACATAGTGCAATCAGAGTTCGTTCCAAGGGGAATAACTGTAAACTACAAATTTTACAAGGGGGTACTGGAACGTTTGCAAAACAATGTACAAAGAAAGAGACCTAAAAAATGGGCCAACAACTTTCTTCTTCATCATGACAACTCACCGTGCCACAAATCATTTTTGATTTGCGAATTTTTGGCTACTAAAAGTCTTTCTGTCTGTCCACATACGCCTTACTCTCCAGATTTAGCACCATGCGACTTCTGGCTCTTCCCGAAAATAAAAAATATGCTAAAAGGGAAGTGTTTTGACACTATTCCTGACATTGAGAAGGCCACAACAAAGCAGCTGAAAGCCATTCCAAAAGAAGCCTTCCAGAAATGCTTCCAGTCATGGATTCAACGTTGGGATAAGTGTATTGCTAGCCAAGGACAGTACTTTGAAGGAGATTAATTCATATTTAAGGTAACTTTTTTACTTTGTTTTTTATAACATAATTCACCGTATTTTTTTATCACACCTCGTACATCCTATAAAATAACATCAAGAACAAGTAATAATAAAAGTTATGTATAGTGATGAATAATAATAATAGAGCTATTACAAGTTAAAGTTTATAACGAAGCAGATATATATAAAATAAAATGTTCTGATAATTGGGATAAATTTTATGCATATATGATAGGATTTAAAAAGTGATTTCAAAAACATATACAGACATGTAAATATGAAAAACAAAATTTAATTATGCAGATCACTAAGTGAAAAAAGCATGCATTTTAAATAAAAAAATTAGAAGATATATCAATATTATAAAAAAATAATAAAAAATCAGTTATAATCCAAAGTCTTGAAAAAATGCAGGTAATAAAAAATAATAATAGTATTATAAATAAACTAATAACATTTAGTAATGATGAATGGATTCATGGAAATAATAAAATTTATTTAAATTATTTTGATTAAATTCATAACTACCACATGGCAATAATAGTGGTCTTTTAGACTGTTAATTGGTTTTTAATTTGCTCATTGACTGAGACTACCTATAAAGTTTTAAAATTTTATTAATTTTGTACTTTATTATTCACCTAATAAAGCAGTGCATACTCCAAAAATGCTTGTGAATTTTAAAAAGGAAAAAATAACAGTAAGTAATTATTTTCAATTAATTGTTTATAATAATTCTACTGCTATGCTAATGGTTATTAATAAATTATTCTTTAAATATATGTGTTGTAAAATTAATTTTATATTAACTTTATTTTTAATTTTTAGTGTTATTTTAAAAAAATAATCATTTACATTATGCCTTTAAATACATTATGATGGGTATATTTCATCATTATAAAATATTTAATTAATATGTTAAATTGCTGCTCATCCGCAGATTTTCTCTGCCTCTTTATCACATTCTGCCATTGTTGTTGACCCATTTTACATTCATTTGTATGTATTTTCTTTAACTCTAATGTTGACTCTTGGCTTCATAATAATACCATGTTACAAATATATAGTAAAGGTTTCTCATAGTTTCCTTATAACTATTGAAATTTTCTCAAATATCTGCCACAAACTCTTTTCATTGGCTAAACAATTTGGTATTTTATTTTTTTCCCAAGAGTCAGAACTATTTTTCTTCTGTACTAAATATTGATGTATCTGGACCTGATATATATATAATCTGAACCTGATGGATATTGACCTGATGAAATTTTCTGCAAAATTTTAGAAGCTGACATTTGAAAGTAGTTAACTGCATTGAGGCATTATTACTCTTTATCATCTTAGTTCAATTTGTGACTGTAATAACCCTCTTTAATTTTTAGATAATAAAAGAATGTAATGGTTTTCTGATTTAATGATAATGCTTGGAGATATTCTTCTTCTGATAAAAAGAAAAAAAAAAACACAAATATGATTATGCATCCATCAAATAGTGTGCGTCCATCGATATTGTAGAGCTAACGTAACAGCATAGGCATTTTAACCAGACTGTAGAGATTGTACTGTTTTGTAGATCCTTAGCAAATTGTTATTCTTCACAGTGCTTATATTAATGTAATTTATACATTAATTTAATGATACATTTTGTTGAATAATAAACATAATTTAGAATTATGTTTTAATTGAATCACGTTTTCTGTTGGTATACTGATATGTAACAATGAATTTTTTGCCCATATATATTAATTAATTTCATAATTAAAAATATAAGTTAATATTTAATTTTGACTGTGCCATCTTTTTATTTATTATTTTATAGATTTAATTTTTTCTATCTGTTTGTTTATCTTCTTATTTTTATACATATGTAAGTGTATTACAAATAATTTTAAAATTTTTCATAACTCTTAATGTAAATAAAATTATATATTTTTATTATCAGTGTTTGTTATTTATTTTAAATTATGTGTTTTAATTTAATTCTTCACTATTTATAATTGTTATATTTGTTTAACTGTTCATTAATAATTAAGCAAGCATTATACTTAGCCCTCTACAGATTTATTTAAAAATTTTAAATTGTGTTAACTTTATAATACAATTTTTTATTTATGAAAATTTTATTGATTTATTTGTTTCACTGAGAAGTGAGGATTCATTTCTGTATTGAACAAAAATAACTCTTAACAACACAGCAGACTTTAGGTAACTAATGCCGGAAAAAATTGGATGTAATACCAGTATATACATATATATATATGTATAAATTCATTTTATATTGTACTTGGTATTGACCTTCTTGATATAAAATATTTTTATTATCCTCGGTTTTGACCTTTATTAGTAATTTTAATTTTTTAAAGGATGTTAAATAATCTTCATTCACTCCGTAGAATATATTTTTACTTCTAACATAAGTATGATGTTTAGGTTTTGATTACACTCAAGTCTGCGTAGTCATGAAGTCCTGAAAATTTAAAAATTACAAAAAAACTTACATTTAACTTAAGAAATCAGTAGTGATCTTGTTTTTTTTTTTTGTATGAATATAAATTACATGAAGTATATTATTATTTAATATTTGATAGTCTTAAATAAAGTTGAAGGGTAAAAGATTTGAATGAAGAGTAACTTTTTTTATTCTCTCCTCCTTTCTAAAATGATTCTTAGTTATATCACTAGCCTAAAGCTATTATCATTGAATTCTAATAATTAAGTCATTTGCATAAACTTTTAGATCCTGTTACCTTTGCTTAGACTCAAGAAGTATTATCATTTTTATTTTATACATATTTACTTTCCTGGTTATATAGCACACTATTGCTATACATTACATTATTTAGCATGGTGTTCTAAAAAAATTTCACATGTTAGGATTTTTGTAGATCTTGACATTTCATGATCCATTTATCTAAAAAACTAATATAGCATTGAAAAATTCTGGAACGATGTAAGTACATACTTACATCTATAAGTCAATGTCACAGTGATTCCTGTATGTGGAGCATTGATGTCATTTAAATTTGGTGAACAGCAGAGAGATAGAGATGTCGTGTGGGTCCTGCTTCTGAAAATTTTATTCAAAGGGTAAGTACGTTTTTTCACAAAATCTAATATCCTTTAAGATATTTTCTGATGGTGTTTGATCTTATCCAAATCCTTACAATGGCATGGAAGCAAAAACACACTTTCTTTTATTTGTTGTTGTTTCTGATCTTGTTACATTCTTGTACTAATTACATAATACTATCACATCGGTATGTCATGTTGGTTATATATTTGGGCATTAAAATGTTAAAAATTTAAAAAATATAATCTTACTAGTATTCTTTGTGCCTTATCCAATGAAGCAGAGTAGACCACCTGCTTATTATATGTTCACCATGCCTTTAATTTAAAATTTTGTATTTTTTTTTTCATTAGGTATATATTTTATTTAATGAGGTACACTGGTATTTACTTTTGCTAAATATTTTATTGTATTTGTTTTTTTACTGTAATTAATGACTGCAGAGTTCTGTGTAGATGATTTGATGTGTTGTGGATGGGCATGTCAGACAGGTTATGTAGATAAATTTGTTAGTGTCAAACGACTTCATTTAAGAAGGAGTATGTGTTAAAATAATAACCATAATTGCAAATTTTATATATAGAGTAGAATAACAAAGATCAGAATATTTCAATAATATGAGATTTACAAATATTAAATTTGATAAAAGACGTCAGTCTATGTTTTTCGATTAATTACACTGACGACTAATCAACAACAACAGTAATAAGCTAAAGTAAAATAAGAAGAATGTTGCATAAAATTAAACAGAATAATACTATTACTAAATATAAAAATAGGAAGAGAAAAGATTATGCAGGTAGAAGAATTTTTTTATTTGGGGAGTAGAATTACTACAGATGGACGATGTAGGAGCGATATAAAATGTCGAATAGCATAGGCGAAACGAGCTTTCAGTCAGAAATATAATTTGCTTACATCAAAAATTAATTTAAATATCAGGAAAACATTTTTGAAAATATGTAGCTTTATATGGAAGTGAAACTTGGACAATCAGAATATCTGAAAAGAAAAAATTAGAAACTTCAGAAATGCGGTGCTATAGGAGAATGTTACAAATTTAGTGGGTGGATAAAATGACACATGAAGAGTTGTTGTGGCAAATCAATGAAAAAAGAAGCATTTGGAAAAATATAGTTAAAAGAAGAAACAAACTTACAGGCATCCTGAAATAGTCACGTCAATATTGGAGGGACAGGTAGATAGGGAAAAATTGTGTTGGCAGGCAATGTTTGGAATATGTAAAACAAATTTTTAGGGATCTAGGATATAGGGCGATAATCGAAATGAAATGACTGACATTAGGTAGGGTATCTTGGAAATCTGCATCAAACCACTCAAATGACTGAAAAAAAAAAATACTATCACTGTACATATATTTTAAGTAAAACAGTAAATATTTCAACAATTAAAATCAACTATATATAATTGTTCTGCATTCAGCATTTCAAGGTACAGTTTCAAAAATAAAAATGATATTTAAATGCATTTACTCATATTACTATATTATAAATTTCTTTTATCTAAATTATATCAATTAAATTCATTTAAATTACATTACTAAGAAACTTTAGGCTATAACTGACCTTATTTGAAAATACTTCTTTCAGGGTTTTTAACATTTTACAGCCTAACAGGGCAGAAGTAGCGGTTTTTAATCTGATAATTTAATGCCACTTGTAATCTGCTCTCACATTTTTTCCTTGATATGTTTTTTAATTAGTTTTCTGGGAAAACAGTGCTTTTTCTAGAAATTTATTATAGTGAGTGTCAAAATATTTGGTCTGAGGAAACTGTAAACTGTACGCTTTAAACAGAAAGCTTTCAGAAGCACTAGCCAAATAAATTCATCTTCAAATGAACTGAGGTAAAGCAATTAGTAAATATTTTTGAGGAGCTATAATCTAAATATTATGATCAGATAAACCAATGCAATAAATTCATAAGAATATCTAGTTTATTAGTCTTAACATAGTTAATATTATCAAAACAAGTAGAGAAGTACTTTTAGTTATTCTTGTATGTTCTGATCCAGTTTAGGAAAATGTATAACCTTCAATAATTGATTAGTTATGCAGTTATGTTTTAAAATATCCAGGATAAATTCAATGGCTATGACAATATTTTGTGCTTTCTAACAAAAAAAAAACTGTCAAAATGTTTCAAAAAATCCTCTTGTTTTGTGATAATTTGAATTATTCCATAAACTTATATTACTATTAAATTTAAACTAGGAACTTCAGTATTACTTTTTCAAACGCATACACTTTGTTGAAAATAGAAAGATCTGATCTCATAACAAAATTAATACAATTATAGACTAGAATGTGTAAACATCTGAAGTTCTTCAAAAACATAAGCTAATTTATAAGTAAAAAGTTGACAACAAAGTTATAATACTTTTCTGGCATTGTTTATTTATTCTTATATAGTGGAGAATTAATGACATGAAAAAAAGTTCAAAAATATCTATATATTTGTACTTCTCTGCTCCCTTGACCCCAAGATCAACTTCTAAAAATCTTTTTGATTTGTCTATGTTTACCATGTTATCAAATGGAAGAAACTAAAAAAAGTCCATTGAAAAATTTACAATCTTCAGTGTAACTTTAGGTAAAAGTTACCTACAATTTTTTTTTTTTTTTTTTGGAAAGAGGGGTGAATTATGTTGAAATTCTATTATAATATTAAAACTTTAAAGGTATTATGCTGTTAAAAGTTTAAAAAAAACCAAAAAAAGATTTTTAAATTGATATTTTTAAACCGTGATCAGTTGTCCCACATCTTATTTTGCCCCAAAGTACTTTTTTTTAGGCCATTAGCACCACTAACACTATGCTAAGGAAGATGTAAAAAACACTGATTAAAAAAAAATATGTAATAAGTAAAAAGAAAGATAACTTTGTGGATTTTTTGGAAAGGGAGAATTTGGGACAATTTTTAAAATTTGAAGATAAGCATGCATGTATGTACTGAAATTAACATAAAGTGGGTTTATGTTTCCAAAATGTTGAGCCCACTATCTTTGCAACTATCTGATCCACCCCTGGAGATATTGACCCCAAATTCTGGCAAAAAATTACTCCATATACATGAGTCTCTGTGCTAAATTTGATAAAAATTGGTTTATCCAGAGTCAAAGTTATTAAGCTTCAAAAAATACGTACATATATATGTACAAACATTACCACCCACTTTTTTGTGTCTCTCGATTGTGAAAGGAAAACAAAAACATTTATCATCCTCAAAACATAGCTCATTTAAATGAATTATTTTAAGTTTGTGATAGAATCTATTAGTAAAAATTTCTAAGTCACGTATTTTACTATTAGTACTTTAAATGTTGTAATTAGTCATACGTCCGGATTTCGCCTGGACCATCCAGGTTTTGAAGCACTGTTTCTGAATTTGAAAAATGTCTGGATGTCATAACACTTAAATCAAAAAACCACAAATATTAAAGAAAAGATTGCAAAATAATGTCATAAGTTTACAAGTGTCATTTGCAGTGACAACAAAACTGTGTTTTATTAAAAACAGCCCTTTCAAAACCTGTTTTGCTGACACAACATTCATGTGGAATTAGGAGCAGTGGTGGCTAGTTTTCACTTAGTGGGGATAGTGCTGTATTAAACAATCTTGTTATCTCAGTAATTTGATTTAGTTTGTGAATTGCTGACCAAGAGGATTGTGTGCTGTTATTCATTCATTACAAATACTGTTGAAAGTAGTCAATATTTGGTAAGAAAAATGGAAATATATACCATAAACAGTTGAAACATTAAACACATCAATAAACTTAATATATTAATTTAACAAATAGTGCTAGTTTTGTGAACACCATTTAATATGCCAAAACAGAAGTGCAAATTTTTATTCAAATTACAGACTGAATATCTCTTTAAAAGAAATAGCAATTACCAAATCAGCATACTCTGTGATATTTGGAATACATCTTTTTCTGTGAAAAATAAAGGCCGTGGAGATGTGGAAGCCAATATTAAAACAGAAAAGCAGAAAACCTGTCTAGGTAGCAAGCGAACATCTACTGTTGCAATGTTTTTTAAAAAAATCTGATGTGGACACTTCAAGACTTATACGCCTATTAAATTACATATACACATTTTTGGCTGCACTTCTTTTAAAATTTTTCCATTTAAAAATAGAATGATGCTCCAATTCTTTAATGAAATGGACAGTTATACAATTACATTGTGGTGGACACAACATTACATCACATTTTTTGTAGTGTCTGTATCAGAATTTTATATTAGTTTATATATTAATTTTTTTCACATTGCTCAAGTAATTATGTAGTATAGGTGAAAATGTGTTGGATCTATAACTGTAGACACGTTGGTTCAAATCTGATGTGCCTTCCCCTTGTAAGATCCAAATATTTCATTAATTAAAATTTCATTTGGCTATAATTCTGGAACTGATTAAAATAAGTACCACTTATGATGTGTGTATGAAAAGCTCTCAATGAGGTATTATTACTGTAGTTAAGAAAAAGTCTAAAATTCAATTTTTAAAAAAATTTGTTTTGGACATTTTACGGCTAATCATTTTTAAGTTATGCAAGATACATACGTACGTACATAATCTCACAGAAACTAATCAAAATGCATTGAGGGATGTTCAAAATGGATATTCTGTTGAAAACTGAAAATTTTTTGTGATCACAATTTTTTGTTTTACTTTGAACAAGGAAGTAGAAACAATAGTCTGATTGTTCTGATTTGCAATGTGCAACCAAGGAAACCACGTTTTCCTTTTGTTCTGTAATACATAATTTGAGCTTTATTTCATCTGCCTGCATATCTAAATTAATTAAGAAGTTGTATGATCCTAATTTTCAACAAGGGTGTACTAAAATGGAGGCAGTTGTTATCAATGTGCGCTGATCTCCATGGTCGAGTGGTAGCATCTTGGCCTTTCATCCAGAGGTCCCAGATGAAATCCCGGTCAGGCATGGCATTTTTCACACACACTACAATTCATTCATCTCATCCCTCATTCATTCATCCCTC
>JAAAKQ030308613.1:34935-48622 GCA_010016005.3 Zanna intricata
ATGAAATCCCGGTCAGGCATGGCATTTTTCACACACACTACAATTCATTCATCTCATCCCTCATTCATTCATCCCTCTGACGATATACTTCCGGATGTTAAAAAAAAAAAAGAAAAAAGTTGCTATCAATGTCAATGGACCATTTATTTTTGAATCTGTATTGAAACAGATGGGAGAAAGTTTTTGGCAATTTTTTTTATGCATCTAATAGGAAAGATTTAAAGTTAATACTTGTTTTTGCTTGCTACTATATACAATGCAAGGTGTGAAAACAAAAATAATTTACTTTCAAAACGTTCCTGGTGAAATGTCAGAGATTATTGAAGATATGATAACAAATTAGTTAAAAGATATGTGTTACTAAGAAAGTAATGAATCTGTCTGCAGATAATACAAATAAATTTTGGGAGAGTCAAGTTATAAGTTAAAAAAAATATGTTTAGAAAAACTGAAGCAGAGCTAAATTGATCACTCATTGGTATTGGGCGTAATGCACATATCTTGCAAAATTCTGTATCACATGCCACTGATATATTGCCAATCAATATTGTGATGGTGAAAATTTATAAATATTTTTATATATATAGTATATATATGGAGTACTCCTAAAAATTTTTGAGAAGGGTTGAATTTTTATGAGCAACCAAAATGTCCTGTAATAATACAAGATTTTTTTTTTATAACCCTTTGTATGAAGTATTTGCTGTTTGTTCATGATACTTTAGCAAGAAGAGGCTATTCTTAAAATTGAATTTGATAAAAAAACTGCCACTGAAGTTGTTTTAATCTAAAACTAAAAACGAACTAACATCCAAAACAAAAACAGTTTTTATTGTTTTTACATGAACAGGTACTACTGAAATTGAAACGGGACTTAAAAACTGTAATAAAACTGTTTTACTACAATTTTACTATGGAGTTATAAATGTTGATGCTATAGTTGATAAAATGGTGTTAATCAAAAGGGTGTAAAAACAAGATATTAAGATGAATGGGTCAAGAAGTAAACATAAAAAAAATGGATTACACATTTGAAATATGTAAAAAAAACTGACTTAAAATAGAAAATATAATGAAAGTTTTCAAATTTGTTACGTGACTCCTGGGCTCTTCAGTAGTCATGGAACAGGTTTTATCTGTGGACACTGGAATATGGTCTGAGAGTTCTTACTAAAGAATTGTTGAATATAAAACTTAACTGAGAATCTGATTGTAACTCTCTTTAAGAAAACATGAAAAATGACAAGCAATTTCTCATGAAAGTATTTTTGTTGGAAAAGTACAAATGGTACCTATGTACTAAAGGGAAAGACCAAAGTTGAAATAAGAAGAAATCATTAAGATAACTATAGAAAAGATAATCAAATATTTTACTAAGGATAAACAATATTTTTAAGTGTTAAAAAAATATGTGTACAGTATAATAAATGTATGTTTAGTAACTAACAATAAACTAATAAACATAATTTCAAAAATTGCTTTTCTGCCCACATTTCCTCCTTTCCCAAGAAGGCATCTGAGTTTGGGATAAAACAGTTACGGCAGGCCTAGTTGTAATACATGAGTATTTTGTTACCATACACATTTATAAATCTTTTGCAATTAATTTTATAATATAACAATTTTCCATTAACTGGTACTCATTAATGATTATATATAAAAAAAATCTTTAAAATATTCTCTTCTATTTCTATGTGGTGAAGGGAAGCCAAGAAAATAATCATCTGAAACCCTGTCTTTGAATACATTTTCAAACCATCTCTATTTCTACTGCAATTGTCTCTTATTTTATTAATATTACTTGCATTTTAATATATCATTAGTGCAACCTGAAGAAGTTTTAGTTATACCATTATTCAATGCAGTTTCATATGTGCCTGCACTTGAAGATCAGTATGACTAAAACTCAAAACTCTGATACTCAATGATTCCATTCAGGTAGATCATAAACTGACTTTCACAAATCAATGTCCATTTTTATAACTAATGTTCTTTCCCGTTATTCTTGTCTTTTACCTTTTTTTTTTTTTTTTATTAAGGTATATTCTTTGTTGCCAAAACGAAAATATATGTATGGTCAATAAAAAATTCAGATGGTTTTTTATTATTATGGGATGTTAATATAAAAATATTATTTGTTTTTATTGCTTTACTTAAGAAAGTTTTGAAAAATAAAAACGGAATAATTCAAATTATAGACTTTGTTCTTCTTATACGTTAACAGTAAGTGTTTAATATAACGGGGTCTCATTGTGAACATATTTAAAAAAAAGTAATTTAGATTATAAAACTTATAAATTTTTTTTTTCTGTTTCTAGAAACAGTTGGAGATAAATAAATTCTGTTTAAAACGATTATAAATAATTACGAGGTAAACATGACTTGACAAAACTCCTGTCCTTGTATTCTATTGGTTGTTTATAAGTGTCGTTATTCGAGCGGCATTACATTGGCCGCTGTTGTACGTGGATTTAGTTGTTACAGGGACCTGTTCGTAACAACCTGTGGCGGTGTTAGTATAGCAGCTACTTGTGAGTGCTTTGTTGTGTAGTATAACTTGTTCAGGTTAATCGTACAGTATATTTCGACTTTAGTTCTTTATTTTTACAAGTGATAGTGAAATGGCTTCACCTACTACATTATATCGACTAGAGGAAGTAAAAAAGAATAACGATAGCAAGAATACATGGATAATTATTCATAATTCGGTTTATAATGTGACAGATTTTCTGAATGAGGTAAATACTTTTCTCACGTTGACTCTTAGCATTATGAGAATGTATTATTTATGTAAAATTGTCTGGGTATTTTTGTAGTACAAAATGTAACCTTAGTTTTAGATCGATGTAATGTTATTCAGACTGCATTTTATCTACCGTTATTAGGTTTATCTCAATTTTTAGGTTACATGGAATAAGTTTGTATCCACTTTGTATTGCGATTCCGTGAATCAGTAGATTTTTCACAGCAATAAATTTCAAAACATAGTTTGTTATTACAACTAACGAGTGACCGGTTTCATTCTAAAATGAGTAGGCTTAGTACTTCGTTTTCCATATTTGTGAAGTAGGCAACTATTATCTTCAAGACTATTCTTCAGTCAAAGCTTTTGATATTCATTTTTTACTTTATATTGAATTTCGTGTGACTTTGAGGTTTGACCTTTTTAAATTATCCTCTGTGGTTGTTGATTGTGTTTCACACTGATTGGTTTCTGATATCACTATTCAGTGTACTTTTAAATTCCTTCAGCCATGCCCATTGCCCTTATATCTGATATAATTTCTGTAATAGTATTATCATATTCTTAAATTTACTGTAACATTTAGTCATATGAAGAATAAAATGTTAAGTAATCTTTGAATATGATAAATTATAGTTAGTGACCTCCACCTTTTAAATTTGTGAATGGGTTTTTCCCCTTTCATTCAATTTATTCTATTTTGTTGAATCTCAAGGATTCATGCTTCTATTGATTTGCGATTTTTTAATAGTCTTTGAAAAATTACTCAAACAAGTATTTTTGGAAGTCTTGGATATTCTTTGTTGAAATTATATAATTAATTGTATCTTAATAATTTTTTTAACTTTTTGTAGAAATAGTTAAAAAAACAATTTAAATTAGAAAAATAATATTTTTTCCAATTGTTTTTATGAAAGTTAACTACCTAAGCGCTATAAATATTTATAAAAATTATAATTTATTCAACTCATCAGTAAATATATAACGGTTTTATTGTAACTGTAGTGCCCATTTTTGAGAAAAACAGCTTTAAGATTTATTTTTTCCAAGAAATGAGGAAATTATTTTTGAATAACTTCATAACAGTTACACGTAGGTGCAACTTTTGCAGAAATAAGATATTCTACAGTAGAATGAAACTTGTGTATTTTATTGTATATTGCTGTTACTAGATTTTTCTTTAATTGAAATAGAAATTTGCATTTGAAATATGCAGTTTTAATTCCCCAAGGATTTTTTAAGTAGCAGTTTTTTTTTTCTGGTTTTAGAGTTTCCTGTAAAGGTGTCTTTTAAAAGATAATTGCTTGAGTTTTCTTCGAGTTATTTTATATTTGACTGTTTTAGAATTTGTATGATTTTTGAAAAATTGGGAACAGCTGACACAATGATTACTCTAGTAAATAGGCATTAGGAAACATCTGAACTTGACATAGTAATTTACAAGAAGCATTTAACCCTTGTTGCAAATTGCAAATTTGAACTTGATTGCTTCGCAAATCAAGTTCTAATGAGGAGGTCAAAGTTGAGATAACCGCTTGTTTTAGAGAATTAAACAAATTTCATTACACTGATTGTTAATAATTCGGAAAGTCATTGTTTTATATTTATTGAATTGCAAGGTGATTAAGTTAAAAATATAATAAACATTTTTTAAAAATCTTGTGTTTTCTATGTCAGGTTGAAAACTTTCCGGATGCCCCTTTAAATTAAGAAAACACAATGACAAGCATATTAACTCATTTTTACTGTGTAAATTATATACTGATTTAATGAATTTTATTTTGGAGTGATAGTTGCACATCAATGCACAATACAAAGAACATAAAAAACGCAATATGTAAAAGAGTACCTTTTTTTCTCCCCCCAAAAGTTTGCAAGTTTTTCACCTGGAACTAACTCAGAATAGCAGGAAATATTGATATTAACAATAACCAGGTTGGAAAAATAATCTAATAACCTGATATAACCATTTATATTACCATTTTTATAACTAAAATAAATATCTCTCTTATCTGTTTTGCCTCCAGAACTACCGTAAAGTATTACTTCAGAGGATGATGTGTATGAATGCGAATGAAGTGTGGTCTTGTGCAGTCTCAGGTCAACCACTCCTGAGAAGTGTGGTTAATTGAAACCCAACTACCAAAGAACACCGGCATCCACGATCTAGTATTCAAATCCATATTAAAATTTTTACCTTTACTTGGATTTGAACCTTGTAATGCTCGACTTCGAAAATCAGCTGATTTGCGATGTGTTAAACCACTAGACCAGCCCGGTGGGCTATAAATATAATTTAACCAAAACTTAACCTACGCTTGCTAACCTTAAATAATTAACAGTAATGTTTTGAGTATTTATGATTGTTATCCACAATCTAAAATTTAAATACTAGATTGTGGATACCGATGTTCTTTGGTGGTTGGGTTTCAATTAACCACACTTCTCATAAGTGGTCGACCTGAGATTGTACAAGGCTACATTTCATTCACATTCTCACACATTATTCTCATTCCTCTGAAGTAATACCTTACGGGTAGTTCTGGAGGCTAAACAGATAAAGAGAGGTTAAGTTTGTTTAGATGATATTTATAATTTGTATGTATATTTGTAAGCAGTAATGGTTATATTTTTAATGTGTAAAAATATATTATAGAGAATGTTTAAAGTTACCAGTATAAAACAGCAAGTTAGTGTGTTATATAGTTATTTCTCCAACCTGATTATTATTAATATTAATATTAACTGCTACTTTGAGTTATTTCCAGGTAAAAACTTGCAAACTTTTGGGGGGGAGAGAGAAACGAATAAGTACCCTTAGCAGCAATCAGATTGTGGATATCACCTCATAAAGACATACCACTGTGTGCAAATTTCAGTTTTAATGTTTAAAACCCAAGATTTCAAACTCGCTAATATTCTGAAATTTAAAATCGCACAAAAATGATATAAACAATGTATTAAATGAGGATACACAACATAGGTTGAATGTATTATTTAATTACATGCTTACATTTATTGCTTAATTACATGTACTGTTTGTTTTTCTTTTTATTTTGCCAATAATAATGATACTGGAAACTCTACTGATGAGGATGATAATTGGCACTGTAAGATCTTTGGAAGAATAGGTTGCTAATTTGAGAGAAAGTTGATATAAGCATTATGTAAAAACAGACATTATTGTTTTCAGTATAATCTTGCCTAATTGACTACATCACTTTGAAGATTAGCTAATTAAACTGATGTGAGGCATTGTAGACTTAATACAATATGAACTAATGGTAATAATTTTTTTTTATTATTTGTTAAATTACAAATAAATTTATGCTAGATTTATTTGTAATGCTATAAATTTTTTATGTTAACTTAATCATTTCTAACAGGTCAGACTACTTGAACAAAAATGCCAAAAGACTCAATTTCTGTTATCACTATTCTTATAGCAGAAGAATTTAACCAAATTTTTTTTAGTATTTGTTCTAATATACATATTTTTCAATATTATCATGTTACTTGTATGTTTTTTTTATGAGTCTGTAATCTTATTTACCATTCTTACTCAGAAAGTTTAACCTTATATTTAAAGTATAAAAAATAAGTATACTGTGGATATTGATGAAATTTTTGTCAGTATTTTAATAGAAATCATAGAACCTATTATTGTCAATCATACACATTTAATTAATGAATATTTCCATTATGTAATGTTTTCCATTAGCTTAACATGTCCATTCTTGTTCCCCTACTTAAATGAAGATTCACCACTTAACTTTCAAAATTATAGGTCAGTTTTACTATTATCTGTATTTTCTTAAGTGTTTGAAAAAGTCGCAGAAAAAAAATAACTTCCAACATTTGTCATAAAGCAAACTTATTGACAAACTTTCAGCATGTTTAAAAAAAATTGTGTACAATTTTATAGTTTTTGAGAAGTATCTTAAATCTGGTAGATATCAAAATGATTCCTTTTCAGTTTTTTGCGATTTCAATAGTGTTTATTTTAGTTCAACATTTTTACAGGGAAAAAATTTTAGGTGCTTTGGTATCAGAGAATCTGTTTAACAGGCAGTAGAAATATTATCTGTTGATGAAATACCAGGCAAAAACGTGGGTCCTCATTTTGAGAAATAGAACAAGGAATATTACTGGAAGTGCCTTGATGCTTTATTTTTTATATTGTTTATTAATGAATGCCTCAAAATCTTGAACCATTCATTGTTACCTTCTTCACAGTGACACGTCTTGTATCTGAAGGTAATTTTATAAAAGGACTTGAAAATTGTATATTACCCGTTTAAAAAATATCTCAATTCTCTTGTAGCGGCAAATGAGGCGCTACATTCACTGTAGAGTATGGGATTGGTAGTCCCGAGCTAGTTGTAGTTGTTTTGTTGGTTTTGCTGTTTGCAGCAGTGGCAGAGGCCTGATCATGATGTGGTTTTGCTGATGCTGGGTGGAGTGCAGACAAGTAGTGCTAATCCCTCTTTCTTGTTGTGAAACCGGTTTGAGGGTGGGCTGCTGCGAGCTTGCTTTGATGAAGTCTTGCATCATCTCATGTGAGTCTGTCACTTCGGCCCTTGGCAGGGATTTTCTCATGGGCAAGCCCTCAAAGCCATGGGCCATTTTCTCAAAGCCCTGGAATTTCATAATGTGAGCCAGGCAGTACCTGACCTCCTCCAGCCTGGGTTAAATCAGTGGGAGGCAGCTGACTGGGGGAACCGAGGCAGAATCGATGATCTGGGGCATGCTCAACCATCAACATGCACCCACCTTGCAACATATGGGCTGGCAAAACAATTGTCGTGGATTCAACTTTTGTAGCAGAGAGCCCATGGTAAAAACCTTCATCTTGGAGAGCCTTTGATTTTAGAAGTGAAGTGAAGTAAAAGTACAAAGGTTACGAAGATAGAGAAGCTGGATCGAATCAGGTTTCTTTGGAATAATTCCAGAATATTTGGTGATCATACTCAAAAAAAGGGATTTCTTGAGTCAGTCCTTTTGTAATAGCTCAGGGTATAACAGAAACTGTTGGAGGACCTGTAAAAGAAACAGAGAATACTGCTACTAGGGTGTTTGTTGAAACTCAACAGCAAACAATCATCACTGCTACTCAAGCCAAGGAGATTGGAGTTTTGGATATTGAGGTTATACCATCATAACCTGAATTCCTCAAAGGATATAGTTGTGCACAGAGATGTGTTTAAACTATACTAAAGAGGGAATTGTTGAGAAACTTAATGAGCAAGGAGTTGTATATAAACTAAATGCACAACACAACGGTGAAGTTTTACCTTTTCTGTCATGTGTTAACCTTCCAATAAGCCAAAATGTCCACAGAAAATTAAAGGTAGATTCCTCAGGTTAAATTTTTGTCTGTCTTTCCTTTTCATTGCTTTGGATTCAGTGATTTGGATGCACAGTGGCACATTGTATGAGGAAGCAAATCTGTATAAGTGGTGACCTATTATATCCTGATGACCCATGCAGGGATATACCTGTATGTGTCAATTATCTGGGCAGTATTCTGTAAGATCTAGTAATTGTCTCAACTGCAAACTAGAAGTAGCAGAACAAGATATCAAGTCTGCATAGAAAGTCAGCTACTTTGAAGCCAGAAAAATTGTGCTTGGCAGAATGCCAAAGTCTTGTGCACAGGTTCCCCATGGCCCTAGCCTTGGCAGTTTTTCTTCCCACGACATGCTGAGCTGCTGAACCTTACACTTTACACTGTACACTTTCATCACACAACAAACACCTCACAAATTTCAGCATATACTTTAACACTGTAACACAACAACATCTTGCATATACACTGATTGGTGTTGCAATACTTTATGAAACGCAAGTGTAATCCAGTGGAAACTATTGCGTCGATGGGTGGATCTCTCAAACAATGTTCTTGGTGTCCTCTGGGCACCAGGGTAAATCTGTTTCTGTGCAATCTTAGCCCAGTACGTGTGTGCTCTGCTGAGCTACCCGAGCTATGGGTAGCTGGGGACTTTTTTTGTATGAATTTGAATACTAGGTCGTGGATATCGGTGTTCTTTGGTGGTTGGGTTTCAATTAACCACACTTCTCAAGCGTGATTGGCCTGAGATTGTACAAGACAGACTACACTTCTTTCACATTCATACAGATCATCCTCATTCATCCTATGAAGTAATACCTTTTGGTGGTTCCGGAGGCTAAACAGAAAAAGAGAGATAGCTGGGGACTTTAAATATTCCCTGTCGCACTTCACACCTCTTTGCAGCTTCTGGATCGGTTTTATAATCACAGATTATTGCCCTCATTCTGAAAAGAATGCGAGTAGGACTAGGGAATATTTATATACTTGTTACAGGGACCAATGACTAGAAGTTGTTGCCACCCTTTTCGCTACGATGAGGCGGGTACATGTTCCATATAATGTTCAATGGCTGGAATCCAAGAAAAAGCGGCAGCTGATAGTTTGTTAATTGATGCAACCTGTGTTAACAGTCTAGATCACTTAGCCCAAGGCTAGCAGAAGGTACTCACTCGACTGCTAGTTGAATTTATCATTAAAAACTCAAAACAGTAATACCCAGAAATACATCAGGGGACAATCATATTTTACATGGTTACAATTTATAAGACAGTTAATGCAACATGTTTAAAAATTCTACAATGTTTAGATATTTGAAGAGTCCTTACCAACACTAAGTGGGGAGCTGATTAATCATAGTGATACACAGTGTATGTATCATAGTGATTAATTATAGTGTATTAATCGTAGTGTATTTTTATTATTCCTTAGTTTGAGCTCATCTGGATTATGGTTCTATCGGCTACTCTTCAGCATGTCATACATATTGTGCTTAAGATACTGGATGCTGTACACCATGATTTTCTTCATCTTGCTACAGGTTCTTTTAGATTAAGTCCTCTTGGAAGCATACTTGTTGATTGCGGTGGGCCATCACTTTGGATAGATGGGACCAGCTTCTAGCAACTTAATATGTCCATCTTAAAGGACAGCCAAATAATTCTGTTTTTAAAGCAGTCCTCGCAGACCCTCATTTACAATGGTATGAAGAACATCAACATCCTTATCCGTAGTGATTCATGTAATGCAGACCAAGTTTTAGAAAATTTGTATTCTAAACATTCTCTAGATGTCACTGAAATTCATAATGTAATTGCTGCATTGAATCATCGCAAGTGAATTCATCACAAGTGAATTTCTGTTGGATCCCTAGCCATGTGGGAATCCTGTATAATGAATGTGCAGATTCCACTGCTAAAGACACAGGTAGCCTACTACTGATTTTATTAATTCTGTTAAACACACTTCAAGGAAGTTGGTAAGGTTACTGGACTGCTGCAGTAGATAATAAACTCTGATACATCATGCAAACTGTGCTGCCGTGGAACTCTTCAATTTGTTATAACTGTCGAGAGGAGATTAGTTGCCATTTTTGAGTAGGCCATACTAAAACAGGATGTACTAATATCAGAGATATTTTAGGAAACAATTTGAGTTATCAAATATCTTGTTATTTCTTGAAGTCTGACATCTTTATTTGATTATTATAATATGTTTTTTAATATTTTCTATTGTGCTTTACCTTTTTTTGTTTTTCCTGTGTTGTGCAGTTTGGTTGTTAATTTCATTTTTTATTTTTCAGTTATTTAGTTCATATATTGTTATACTTAGCACATGTTACAGAATTAGTTTGTTGTAAAATCATTGGTTTTGGGCGCGAATAAAAAACCTTCGTTGTGTGAAAAAAAAATGCCCACGTTGCTGTAGCTTCCATTAAAAAACAAAGGATTTGATTTTGAACTTGGGCACCAGTTTTAGCACACACGGTCGAATATATTATCAATGAAAAATTGAAGAATTGATTATTAAAGGAAAGCAGCTTCAAATCGATGCAGAAGAAAGCAGATGCTTCCAAATCTAACATTTCTGTGGATAATAAACAACCAAGAAATGAGCCATCAACCAGTCACAAGAATAGAAAAAAATGAGATTAAAATAGAGAAGAAGACTGAAGCTAAATCAGAGCGGGTTAAAATCAAATTAGAGAAAAATAGTGAAGTTAGAAATTAAACTATTAAAAAAAAAGGGGACTTTAAACATCCAATGATCTAGCCTGTGAAGCCAAGGAGGCCTTTAAATGAGAAGGGCAGGCCACTTAGAAGGGCTGCCTGTAAACTTAAGCGGGGCTTGCATAGAGTCTGATGCACTGCTGACCGCACAATCGAAGCCTATTACCAGCGTAATTTGATGCTGGTAACAGTATCCATTTCTGAAGCATCAGACACCTTGAAGTTTGACATAGAGGCCTTCAGGACGATGGAAAAAATATAGAAGGAAGGATGGCTTAAGGGCAAATCTAGACGATAAAATTTAAGAACAAATAAATTTATTTCTGCTTATAGAAGTAAGAGTGAAGAAGTATATATATTATGTGAATTTGTTTTGATTGTTTTTGAGATTGATTAGAAATAGTTAAGTGTTTTAACATACTTTAAGTTTTTTAGAGTGTTAGTTTTAAGGTACTTTAACATCCTTGTCATTTTGTGTTTATGTGGGGTTTTAATATCCTTTGACAAGTTTATTTCTGGATGATCTTTCATGAAAAGAATAGTCATTAGTATATGTCACTAGAGATTTTATCAGGGTGGGAGAGAAATATTTTATCTATTTTTATTTTTTTGTTGTGGGAAGGGGTTAATGATCACAGTAGTCGATGCTCCTAAAACTTAATAAAAAGGAAGAAAAAATCTGATTTTTATACAATTATTACAAAGGTTTGTGCTAAAAATAATATTTAGTGGTGCTTTCAGAATTGTGTATTATTTTTGTAGTAATTTTTTATATTTCCTTAATTATTTTATGTGTGATCAAGGTTTTGCCATAGTTTTCCTTGAAAATTCAGCAAATTGTACGGCAGTTACTTTTTCTTTATCCGTAGAGTAGCATAATCTTCCCAACTATAATGTATTATGTACCAACTGGAATAAAAGATTTTTTTTTCTATACAACAATAAAAAAAAAGAATCATCAGTGAAAAGTTATTTGTAATAACTTTTTCAGTAATTTTTTTCCATTATGTAGAACTTACCTGTCAAGTGAATTATTTGAAAAGATGTTTGTCATACTTTTTAAATATATTGGACATTGTTTTTGTTTAATAATGAATTATACAATAAGCAAGAGCACCATTCTTATTATAATGATCAATACTAAAAAAAAAGATGTATATTTTTAATAAAAAAAAAAATCAATATTTTGTGTCAACACTAGTGACACCGATTGTTATATAAATCTACAAGTTTAAATTTGATGTTAAATAATAAATCGGTTTACTGCTGATACTGGGGATAAAAATTTAGCAATTTTACTACTTATTGTTACCTATTATTTATCTATAAAGAATATCATTTAAAGGTTTTTTTTATTTAAGCAGATAGTATTAGGGTTTCTCTGTTCATATTGAACTGTGGAAGAAACCTAAATTTTTGTGTGAGGAAATAAGTAGGTACACAAAAAAAGTACACTAAATAAAATAAATAAGAATAAAAAGTACACTAATAAAAAAAAGTTGTTTTAATAACATATTTATTTTTAACTAAACTAGCCAGTTTTCTTTTTTGTTTTATTGAAGGCTGTGATACCTAACTTTCATTTGTGGGTAATTGAAGACTTCGTTTGCCTTGATCTAGTTTTTTGTTGAATTACAATAAACCAAATGTGCTTTAATTTATTATTTAAATTAAATAACATATTATTCTAATTTGTAACAATTATTATGTGAATCGTGCTTCTTTATTAATTATGGTTTTGTTTTACTGTGCTAATTTTTTTTTGTCATATAACTTTCCATGAATGATGTGGCCGTCGATAAATTATAATAATTGAAACACCTACTTAGGCAAATAAAGTCAACTTTAACTATTGAAGGAATGATGGATTATTATTGCATGATTTGGAGGAATGGGGTTCAAATTTTTTATTCCATTGATAATCGATTGCTAATATAGAGTGCCCGGGAGTAAATCTGGTAAACATCATAGGGTATTTACTTTGTTAAAATAATGAAAAAAGTTTGTATAAACATGGATCTGAAAATGCTTTGTTAGCAAGTTGCAGTTAGTGAAAAATTTTGCCACGATTTCTACTCCTCCACTGAAATGAAGCTCTACTGAAACTGATATAAGAGGCGAATTTAGTGGTTTTTTATGGTTTTTAACCTGAAAAATGTTTTAAAATTGGTCCCAGAAATGTATTGCCATTTTTTTTCTATGAAATAGGGTGTAATAAACAAAATAATTGAATTGAAAAAAGTTTTTTAGATTTGGCTTAAAATAACTTTGTTAAATTGTCAATAAAGAAATGAAAAATGTTTGTTAAATTTATAGAAAATTTAATTCTGAGAAAATTGATTTAAATAAAGTCAATAAAATGTAAATATCAGTGCAAGAAAATAAGTATTCTTTAATACAGAACAGTACATACCAATATGGAAATTACTGAATTACTTTATACTAAAACAAACAGCTTTCTATTATTGAATAAAATTGTAAAAATAAACCAAACTTCTAAAATGAAATAAAATATCATAAAGTATTCTTACATTACATCAACTGTTCAAAATGTCTGCCATCAATCAGAAAATATATTTCAGCATGGTGAGTTACAGTTGAATTTTCTAGCTTTCTTGGGTTTTTTTTTAATTTCTTCAATGGCTTACATGATTCTTTGTAAAAGCTGATTTGGATTTTCTGATTTTCATATAATCCAACAAATAGAAATTGAAGAGATTCATATCAGGTGATCTAGTTGGCGTAGGCGCGGATTTTCGTGCTTCCGCGTTACGGTTAATTAGCTTTAGGGCTACGTGTAGGTCGACTTAAGCCTACGGCGAGGGCGATTGCTGCTGAGATATAAACACCCTGATGCTAAATGTC
>JAAAKQ030308614.1:8315-26814 GCA_010016005.3 Zanna intricata
TTTTTTTTTTATGCATATAGCTTGTACTACATATTTACTTGTGTGCTTTATTAATATTTAAAATCACATTTACTGATTTTAATCCTGCATCCTACAGCAATGCAGATAGCTGTTGTAACTCTCTTCAGTAGGCTCATCACTGAACAAACATATATGACTGGTCCATTATTCATTTGTAAGCCATCAAGTAATAATCACACTAACATGAAATTTTTTACATGTTAACAGTTGAAACATCGAAACAGGTCTCGTAGTGGATCATGTTTAATCGCACCAGCTAAATCTCATCCTCCGCCACTTGTATCAACAGCCAGTGATCCAGCTATAAATACACCACAAAATAGTTCTAGTGCCTTACTTGCCCAGTTATTAACCTCAAGTATGTATTTTTTTATATTACGGTTAATGGTAAATATATATAGTAATAATAATATATATAATAATGTGCTATGTATTTGTTGTATTTTCAATAAATAAATAAAGTATGATGGAGAAAATTAATTATTCTCAATAGTCTAACTCAAAGTTTGCTATCCAAATCTTATTTGCATTTTATTTAATGATGGCTTATCACTGTCTTTTATCTCTACGATTTGTCAACTGATTTTTTTTTTTTTAATTAGGCAGTTGGCAATTCCTTTTGAAAATACTTGATTTTAGACATATATCTGTTTGTTTCAATTGAGTGTGTGGTTGTTTCCATTTATTTCTCATGTTGTAATTTATCTTAATGTGTTGTATTCATCATGGAATGTTTCATTTTCATGTAATTGTTGATGAAAGAAGAGTGTGATCGCTATTGTAAATGGTTTTAAATATTACAACACTGATTTTCCTCCTATAAAATAGCTTTAAAAAATTGCCTTAAATTTCAAAACTCCTTAAATTTTAATTAGTAATAAAGTCAGGAAAATTTTTAAGTTAAGCATTTTTGATGTCACAATATGTTTTCACATCTTTGGTTTTTCTTTAAAACATTAGTAATAGCTGTCTATTGTACAACATGGTTGTGGTTCAAAATACCCATCATTAACATGTTGGCTGCAGTATTTTTTTCTAATGCTTGTAATTTTTGTGCGTTCCAATTCCCTGTTGTCTAGTATATGTCCTTCCACTGTATTCTTATAAGATACAGAGCATAAGAATATAGTTTCGCCTCCTGTAATGCTAACTGTCAGTCATTGATAGAACTGTTTGTGAATTTTGTATTCAATTAAAGTGCTATCAGCCTAATACGAATCCTTCAGTGTTAGAATTTAATATTTAGAATTGCTCAGTATAACATAAAAATGTAATCAAGAAGTGTTCATTAAAGATATACCTGCCACATTGAAGAGAAATCAAGGGAAGAGTAGAATGCTTCACTGTAAATGTTCATTCAGTATGTACATAATCAATACTGATTATGTATTAATTAATTTACAAATGTCTGTTGGTGCGTTGCACAAAAATGATAACTGAAGACATTAATATTACTCAATAAAACATTGATAAAATTAAAATATACAAGTTCATGAGAAACGCATTTTTGTAGAATCTCATTAATACTATAACAAATAACATTCTTTGTGGGTGCCCATCTAAATCGATCTAAAAATGCATCGTGTTTTTCAATATATTGTGGTCTGATCAAAAAATAACTTCGCTCAACACAGTGTAAGTTCTTTGCAGCATCGATATATTCTTTTAACTTGATTCCTTGCCATGTTTGATTTAGTATGTTACATTTTTATTATTACTATATTTAGTTTTTTTTTTTATTATTAAACCACGTTTTTGGTTATTTCCTTGTTTGAAATTGTTTCTAAAAGGAAAGTAACATGGATATCATTGAAAACAGCACTGATGGACCTGAAGGTTTCCAGAAAACAAGAAAATGTTATAGGAGTGGCTCTAATATCTGTATGATTAATGATAGCATTATTTGCTGCAAAATGAAATTACTTTATAAAAAATCTAATTTAAAAAACTTATTGATGTATCTAATTTTTGTAAAACAAACGTGTTCCTGTCAAATTAATAGCGGCTAAGTTTATCTAATAAATTAATATGCTACCGATTAATATAATAAGTATTTTTTTTAATCCTTTGATTTATCATTAGTTATATAAATACAATCTTAGGTAATGCATTACCTTTGTACCTTTGTCATTTTAAAACTGAATTAAAATTAGTTACAGTTAACGCAGCCATCAAGACAGGTGTGTCGATTTGAACAATTCATATTCTTTTTAAATTTATCTGTTCATTTACATTTATAAATATAATACTTTCTCTAAACTATATTCATTTATGTATGTTTATATGTGATGAAGTGATCAGCAACAATTGCAAAAATTCTATATGTGTGCTCTGAAATGTTATAAAAATCTCAGTTTAAAGGATCTGTTAATTTTACTTTTACTTATTTTATTTATTTTACCTATACGTATTTTTTTTTTATTTTATCAATTTTTATTTCTTTACAATTATTACAATTAATTCTTTATATATCCTACCATTATTACATTTATCCTGTGATAAAATAAAATGTTTTGGTAAACCATTTACAGATCTACAATTCTACCTATTATAAACATAAAATATTTTATTTGTGTTTTTTATTAACATAGTTATGCTTAAAATATTTCACGAGTTTTTGTTTCTTCAAATGGAATTCATGAATGTTTTTGATTAATATTCTCTATAGAAATATCTTTATATCAAATTTTATTTTGAATATATGTGTATAATTTTTACATTGTATCGTAATATACATTTTATGTGACAAAGAATGATGTAACTCACTCTGGGTAACAGTATTATAATGTGTTGGTTCTAAAAACTTGTTACTGTTTTGTTATTTCATTGATATTTAATCATACATCTATAAAACTTATTGAGCTAATATTATTAGTTTTTAAAGTAAATTTTAATTTTTTGTTATATTTAATTAATTTAAAATTATTGAATGTTCTTTTTTTATAATAGTGTTAAATATTTCTAAAATGTGATCAGCTGTATATCTTGTCTATAAAAGGATATTATTGTATGGGTTATACCATATACTATATGTATTTCAAAATGTTGTATAAAAAGATTTTATAGCAGATTATTATATCCTCATTGATAAACCGTCATTATTTTTCTAAAATTATCAATTAATGTAAAATATTTTTTTTTTACATGTGTTATGAATGATTTTAATTACAATTATTTGTTATTATTTTATTTTAATTTTTTATAATTATTGTTGTACATACATTTTTTTATTTTATCTGCAGGTTGTAATACAGGTACAGTGTTCACTTATAGAGCACCAGTACCTGGTTCTATGGCTACTAATAATGGTAAAACTTCTGTAGTGCAAGATAAAAATAATTCTAACTCCAGTTCATTACAAATGACTGGAAACAGCACATTAGATTCATCTGCGTATAATTTCAATCAGAATCAGTCAAATACATCGACAAATACTGCCAACAACCAATCAAGTCTTTCAACATCACAGCCTGTTGCTTATCCTAGTCATAGGTAATATATATATATATATGAGGTGCTACCTAAAAGTTCGGGGAATAATTTTACCATAAAAATAAAATAGCGTACCATAACTTTTAATTTTCATTGTCTCCTTCAAAGTAGTCCCCTTGGGCATTGATACAGTGATCCCAGTGTTTTTCCCATGATTCCATGCATCCCTGGAAGTCTGCAGATGTAAGTGTTAGAAGCACGTGTAAGTTTCTTCCTGAATCTCCTCAATTGTGTTAAAACGACGGCCTTTTTAACACAAAAAATGAAATTTTATTTTCAGAAAAAGAAAAATGCACGGGGCAAGGTCAGGCAAATAGGATGGATGGGGAATCACTACCGTCTTTTTGGAAGCCAAGAAATTCCAAACCACTAGCGATGTGTGCATGGGCGCATTATAGTGCAGAACCCAGCTGTTGTTACCCAACAGATCTGAATGTTTGCGCCTAATTCTTTCACGTAACCGCTTCAAAACTTCACAGTTGAACATCCCATTGATAGTTTAACGAAGAGGAACAAATTTCTTATGGATAACACCTTTGATGTTAAAAAAACAATCATCATGGACTTCACGTTGCTACGAACTTGGCGTGCTTTTTTTGGCTGCAGTGAACTTCGCGACTTCCACTGCAACGACTGCTGCTTAGTTTCAGGGTCATACCCGTACACCCATGTCTCATCACCGGTTATGATGTTGGAGATGAAGTTAAGAGTCATCGCTGAATTTTTTAGTTCACTACAGACAGCTACACGATTTTGTTTCTGGTCACTGTTCAACAGTCTCTACAAATTTTGCAGCAATGCGTCTCATGTTCAAATTGTCTGACAAGATGCATTGCACGGACCCATATGACATTTGGACGATTGCATAAACATCATGGATTGTTTGCCTATGATCTGCAACAATAGCCTCTCTTACTTTCACAATGTTTTCCAATGTTGTGTTTGTTGATGGTCTTCCTGAACGTTCATCATCATCGAATGTTGTTTGTCCATCTTTGAATCGTTTGTACCACAAAAACATCTTACTTTTACTCAAAGCATTATCACCAAATGCTTCCACAAGCATGCAATGGGTTTCTGCACCAATTTTTTTAAGCATGAAGCAAAATTTTATGCAAGTTCTTTGCTCTTTAAAATCTGCCATTTAGAACTTCGCCGAAGCAGTAAAATGCAATGTTACACAACTGCA
The DNA here is from genome assembly GCA_010016005.3 of Zanna intricata. Lineage (NCBI taxonomy): Eukaryota > Metazoa > Arthropoda > Insecta > Hemiptera > Fulgoridae > Zanna > Zanna intricata. Next base: position 13,018 of record JAAAKQ030308614.1, read on the forward strand.
CGAAAATCAACAATGCAGCCTCTCATCGTTACAGCTGTTGGAACACTGATTCATAAAGAGTACTGTTAGCCACATCTAGCGGCAGCAGGTCGTTCCATCAATGGTTCGCCTGCAAAATTCAAATCCCCCAAACTTTTGGGTAGCACCTCATATATATTTCTTTACCTTATTTCATGTTTAATTAATCTATGAATAACTTTATAATTTGTATTTTATTTTACTTATTTGTTTGTATTATTATTTTTTTATATTGTTTTGATTTGATTTTTTATATTTTTATTGTATTGTTTTTACATATTGTTGTTTGATCTTCATCTACCAATTTTTTTGGATGATGTAAGAAATCTTTCAGTTGAATGATAAATTATATAATTTTTCCAAATATTATCATTTTAATGTTTATACTTAATTGATAATTTAGTAAAAGTTTTGAGCATAAAGTTCAATACTCTAAGTTGGAACATCATTTGAATCCTTTAGGATTATTGGTAGCTCAAATGTTTATGATGTTTAAAATAGCAGGTATTGACCTATTAAGTAAAATGATTGAAAAACAGTGTAATAGAATGTAAAAACACAAAAAATAATTTGATAAATTCATTCTATATTGGATGATTCAAAAAGGACTTCACAACTTTAAATCCTATAAAAATTTATTAACACTACTTACAGATTTGGTTGAAGTCTCATTTCATTGCAAAACACATCAAGTTTAGATCCACGTAGTTTATTAGTACGGAATTCGGCTATCGGTGCTGTCACCAGTGTTGTTAAAAATGGATATGATGTATCCATTTTTAACAGCAATGTGTGTGAGCATATTCTGCACCAGCAGATGTGTTCACTGTGTGTTTTCGTATAACAAATTTGCAGTCAGCAACGGCAGTTCCAGTAGGAAGCCTCATAGGCATACAATTTACTCTTGGCACCAAACCTTTGTTGAGACAAGTTTTCTGCTAAATTGTTTAACATACAAAATCACCAGGATGCCCATGTGTCCCTGAAGCTACTATGGAACAACTCAGAAAAAACTTTGCCTGTAGTCCGAAGAAATCAATTTGATGTGCATCACATGAGACTGGCATTCCAAAAACAACTGTTTGGCCTTTATTGTTTAAACGATTATACTTGAAGCCATTCAAACTAACCTTGGTATTATAAGTATTTTATAACTTCTATACTGATGATGACAAAGTTTATAGAGGTTTTGGAATATGTGTAATTAAGCAGAAATAAACATGTAAGTGCAATGTAACTTAATAAAAATTAAGATTTCAAATTAATAATCAAATATTTGATAAATTTTTTAACCAGTAGTTTTTTTTACCTCTGGAACCACAATTAAGTATTTCATCGGAGGATGAAGATGAACGATATGTAGCGTGTGTGAAAATGCCATGCCTGACCGGGATTTGAACCCGGGACCTCCAGATAAAAGGCTGAGACGCTATCACTCAGCCACGGAGGCTAACCAGTAGTTAATTTTTACTTATGTTTACGATATGAATTTTAATTACATGGTTTCTATACTGTTAAAGTTAAGAGAATAAAATGTACAAGGTTCACTAATGATGTCGTGTTTTAGAAGATTAAGCACAGATTATTCAACAGATGATTTCAAAATTTTAAGATATACAACAGAATATGGAATAAAGATAAATATTAAGAATAACTAATATAAACATATTTATAATGAGAGTAGGAAATCAGTGCCAATGATTGTCTATACAAAAAATGGAAGAATTGAACAATTAAAACAGAAATAGTACTTAGGAAGCATGTTAAAAGAAAGGAAAAGTAAAAAGGCATTTAATAGAAAGAAATACTTTTGAGAGCTATTGCAGAAGGATTGATATAAATCATAAATTACTGGATTGTGTATCACAGCAATAAGAGCTAGTAATGCTGTTCTACTTTAATATCACACATAGTTATTAAAATTAATAATAAAGATTGTGAACAATATGTTTCTCTGTCAAATGTAATATTCACCTTGCTAAAGACAATACTGCAGTTTGCTTTTTTTTGAGATATTTAAATTTTACATATTGTCACGTTTGAAATCAAATCCTTTTTAGTATTTGAGTATTTATTGACAATCCATCACTGCTGTTAACTTTCATGATCGCTTCATCGATTTGATATAGATGTAAACCTGGCAACCAGTTATAGTGGAGTAATGTAGTTACATAATGATCACAGCAGTTCATAGTTTTCATTAAATTAGTAATGTTTTTTTTTTTGTTCTTCTATCAATATTGTTAATTATGTTTTTAAAAATCAAATATTTTTATTTAGCAGTGGCACTGGTGGAAGCAGTTCAGTAAGAAATTTGATACAGCCTGTACAATTAGTTACATCAACACCTGATACATTTATGTTTACTGCAACACCAAGTAACAGACGAGGAGATAAAACCCAGCCAGTGCCAATTTTACCACATCCTCAACAGTCTACACAGACAGCTACTTTGCTCATCACAACACCTACAACCGTACCTGTACCTGTAGCTCTAACTGCGGCACACCAGTCACTACAGGTTATAATCACATTATTTTAAATCTATGAAAAATATTTTTTACTATATTTTTTTTTTTTATATGACTAGTTGTTATTTATTTATTAATATGACTTGTTAATTGTATTTATGAGTGAAAACTTAAATTACTTTATTATTGGGTGGCTGAAATGTGTTGCATAGTCACTCATAAATCATGCTTGAAAAGAGATAATTATGTGAAACAATTATGGCATAAAACTAAATTTTATTTGCCACAAAAATTTATTTTATTTTTCCACATAGTCACAATTTATAGTTACACATTGCTTCCAATGGTGAACCATTTTTCTCATTCCGTTAATAAATATTTTTTCCTTTGAGGGTCAATCCATTTGAAGTGTCCCAAAAAAAAACATAAGCTGATTGCTTAACCAATTCAAAAAATATTAAAACATACCCACTTGTTTCTTACATGTCACAGTACCTTAAAACTGTTTTTTATGTTTATCTAAGCTGTTTATCTGTGGCAGCCATTTTCGTTAATGATGCACATACCTATTTTTGTAATTGTTAGGGTTTACGGAAAAAGTCATAACTAAAAAAACTATTGGTCCTGGAAGGATGAAATAAAAAGCAATTTATTCATATTTTCTCAAGGTAAAAGATTGGTCTAGTAGTTTTATTTACCTATCTCTTCTTTCTGTAAGAAAATTACCAATAAAGTTTAACCTGAAAAACAATGAAATTTCACTTTTGGTCATTTTTTTCAAGTGACTAGGATGGCATACACAGATTGAATTATTTTTTGATATTTAGGTATATGTTAGTAGTTTTACCATAAATAATATTAATAATTATATACTTCCTCCCTAGATTTGTATAAATTTTTGGAAACTAATTTTTTTTTTTTAATTCAAATTTTGGCTTCAAATAACTCTGATGGGGCTGGTGATTAAAATCTCAATTTGCACAACTTACAGTGTTTTTGTAGATGTTAGTGGCAATTAAAGAAGTTTCTTGTGTATTGTACTAATAAAAAAGTAATCTTTCAAAAATTATGAAAAACCTGTTAAAAGCGACACCAATTTTGATTCACAACATAATTGCTCCAAGAGGATTTCTTGTCTTCTTTGCACTTTAAATTTTTTATATTTGGCCCCTGTGTTGTTGAAATTGATTTTCAATATTTTTAAAATAGTTTTTTTTTTTTTTTTTTTTTTTAATTTGAATGATAGGTCGTAATTTAATGATAACTTAAACAATGTAGCAGTAACCTAATAAAATTTTGATTAAAAAATTTTCTTGTAAAACTTACCCAAACTGAGATTTCAGTGAGTAGCCTACATCTTTTTTCAAGAATTCAATTTTATTTTTATATTGGTTTATTTTTGTAAACACTGTCAAAAAAAACTAAATTGTACCAAAATTTTAATTATTCTTCAATAAAACAGCCTGTTTTTTAGCAGTGGGATTTTATTGTTTGGTGTGATTAACAAACAATTGTGACATCTCTTCTGATAATTTTGTTGAAATTGTGTAAGAATGACTCATCACTATAGTTCAAGAGATATCAACTTTTTCAGGACTTCACAGATCGGTTACCCACACTTCATCTTGTTGAGACTTTTGAAATGATGTACATGGTCCAGCTGGGTGTAAAAATGAACCTGCATATTGTCATTTTTGAGATTAATATCTACCACTTCTCCTATCCACCACTGATCGTCATGCAGACATGCAATTGAGTCTTTAAGTGAAAGTGGTACAATACTTGACACAGGATGGTCTTCACAGTCCTTAGAGTTTGAAGTAAAGTAACATCTTACAATGCCTTCTGACAGGAACATACTTGTGGTAGCTTCTAGTACCAACAGCTGTTTCACAGTAGTCAAAATGGATTTTAAAGTGTCTGCAATTTTAGCTATCTCATCTGATTTAATGGAAAAATACTTGATGTTTTTCAGTTTGTGATTAAAAAATGAATACACATTTTATCAACGTTCAGTATCTGACGGTTTAATGGCCTTTGTAATCTCTCATTTTGTTGTTCCTCCCACACCATCTCAGGCGTTTTTCCCACAGGATAATTCAAAGAAGTGCCATTCAGCTTCAAGGTAAAAGTCTTTTTTTGATTGCACAAATTAGCAAAATTCTTTTTATCTTTATACTGAAATGAAGCACCATTAGTAAAATAGGTGAGTTTTTTAATGTTCTGATGTGCTATGGTCTGTTAAAATCTTTGAAAGCAATAAAAATTTTGCTGTATTGTGCTTCAAGTGATCACTTAAAATAAAGACACTTTTATGAAATGAAAATTTTTCTGCAAAGTCTGCCAATACCAAACATTCTTCTTCACCTAATTCTGATTTTTTCTTCTTGAAAAACTGCTTGAGATTTTGACACAAAATGGTGAGTTTCAGGTTTTCCATTTTTTCCACTAATGATTTGAAAAACTCATCTTTGATCTGAAGAACAGTAATCATCTCTCCTCTATCAGCTGTTACCCACCGTTTGTTCATTATTGTATCTGGCACCACATCATACTCTTCGGAAATCTTAAGCATGTCAAACATGCCTGCTTAATTGGACATTTGGTGCACACATTCTTCATACAGCTGTAGTTATCCTTGTCGCAAATAAAGATGTCTACTAATTTATTGTAATCAACATTAAGTTTGGGACCATTAACCATGCATGAGTTTGATATTCTAGTCGTGGGGGCAGACACAGAATGTATGAGTCCCAGATATATCCAGCCAAGATACACCATTTTGGACAGAGTTTGCAGAACTTTGATCTTCTAATCTTTTCCTTAAGGTTTTCTCTTTTAAGAGACATACAATTCGTTTAAGTTCATCAGAACAAGGCACTTTTGCTACTAATGCACTTTGGCACCAATATGCTATCACAATATTTTTAAACCGAAAAAGAACAGCCACACACAGTCACAATTTATATCAATAATAGCAGAATAAAGCCTGCTATTATTGACATCTTCATAAAATAACACAACTTATGTAATTGTGTTGTTATGAATTCCTGTTTTATATCTTTAACCGAACTTTGGTAGAATACCTTATTCATTAACTAATTTTCTAGTAAGTCTAACCAAATGCTCAGACACACTGGACTCTGATATTATTTTAGATCTGGTCCAAGATGGGGGAAGTAAACTGATAATTTTAACCTTATCTTCTTTAGAAACAAAAATACATTTTTCTTTTAGTTTTAAAATAAGATCATCGTTTCATGTGAATTAGGTTGATCTGGATTTTAATTTTCAGAAACTTTTGAATTAAAACACAATTCAAGATTCTTTTTTAATTTGTCAAATACCTTATTTATTTTAAATTTTAATACTGATGGCCTTTGATCTGTGCTGAATTTTTTCAATTTGGTGGAGGTGATACACCCAAAATGCTACAAGCAGCATCCAATTGTTCAACATTGTGATGTGGGGCAACATTGCTCTTGATATTCGCATTCATATACTTCTTGTTCTTCTGAGAAAAAATACTTTTGAAATAGTTAACGCAAAGAAACTTTCCAGAAGTAAATTTAGAATCAGAACTGCCCATACAGGTAATAAAATTTTTACAAAAACGTCATGATATTTACAAACACTAGTGACATATGAATTAACACGTTAAAAAATAAGTTGTTAATTTTCATCACTAAAAAATTCACAAATTTTAAGGAGTTCTTTAGGCACTTTACCATACACTGTTTTATGACACTCTTCATTCACATAAATTCCTATTGAACATTGTTCTTCCATTGTTTTATGTGAAATTACTTGAAAATAATGTAAAAATTTATCTGATTTTAAAATTTGAAAATATAATATTAATTAAAACTTATTTTATTTATAAACACTTCCAAACACAGGATGAAATTTGAGATACTCTGTAAAGATGTGATCAGGTCACTGACTAATGTTAGATTGACCAAATAATTGCAAAGCTAAATGATGCAACAAGTGTAAATGAGCATGTTGCAACATGAATTTTCCAGACTGGAAATCACTTCAAGTCCCTGTTTTAACATGAGCACTGCAATTGAATGATTCAAACAAGTCTTTTTCAACTATATTAATTAGTATAAAAATATGAAAATGCCAAGAAGATGAGAAACCTCCTTGGAGCACTTATTTAACTCAAAATGGTATCGCTATTAACAGGTCTTTCATAATTTTTGAGAGGTTATAACTTTTTTATTAGTACAATATACAAGAAACTTTTTTATTTGCCATAAACATCTAAAAAAAAACATTGTATGTAGTGCAATTTTGAGATTTTTATCACCAACCCTATCAGCTATTTGAAGCCAAAATTTTATTATTTTTTAAGTTTTCAAAAATGCATAAAATTTAAGGGGTAAGTTTATCACCATTTATATAATTTATGGAAAAACTACTAACATATACTTACATATATAAAAAAATTTAAACTGTGTATGCCACTTCTGCCATTTGAAAAAAATTACCAAAAGTTAAATTTCATTATTTTTCAGGTTCAATTTTATTGGTAATTTTCTCATAGAAAGAAGAGAGATAGGTAAATAAACCATTAGACTAATCTTTTACCAGAGAAAATATGAATAAATTGCTTTTTGTTTCATCCTTCCAGGACCAATTGGTTTTTTAGTTATGATTTTTTCCTTTACAATTACAAAAATGTGTTTGCGCATCATTACAAAAACAGCTTAAATTAAACAGCTTAGATAAAAAATAAAACATAGTTTTAAGATCCTGTGACATGCAGGAAACAAGTAGGTAAGTTTCAATATTTTCTGAATTGGTCAAGCAGCCACCCTTGGGTCACTTCAGATGATTGACTCTTGATTCAAGACCTCACTGCATCTTTCAGTTTATTATCTGTGGTGAAATGAATACTCTTAATATTCTTCTTCAACTGCAGAAAAAAGTAAAATTTGCAGAGCACCAAATCTGATGAGTACAGAAGATATCAGAATAGGTTCATATGTCAACTTCACACCACTAACAGATTTTACAGTAGCCCAGTTGTGCATCAACCTGTCCTATTCATTATTTAATATGCCTATCTGGATATATATTAGTGACAATCTGTTATAAATCAATTCATTCACCCCTTTTGGTGCTTTTCCTCGGTCACAGAACTTTATCAGCTGCTGCAAGGTTTCATCCTGAATATTCTCTTTACCGGCTACACTATTCTGCCCACCTATTCACTGTACTTTGATCAACAGTTTCATTACAATAAATGGCTTTTAGATGATAATGAATGTTACACTAGTAATATTTACTTTTTCTGGTGTTAAAAATTCAATCACATACATTTTTAGATGCATTTACATATTCAATTCTACAGTAGCGGTTACTGAAAGAAAATAAGAGAGTATAGGTCAACACAAATTTTGGAATATTTAGTAATAGTAGAATGAAACTACAAGGTGGCAGGCTTTTAGTGCTGCGCAAAATTTTCTCCTGTTATGGTCCAGTGTCCAATACATTTCAGCCACTCCTTGGTATACCATCAATTTAGAACCATTACAATCGAGAGACCATAGAAACTTGTTTTGGATAATTAAATATTTCTGTTTATTGTACAGCATACAGCTATAATTAAGCTTATACTAATAGTATAAGAGCAATAATTATATTAATAATCATTATCCTTTTTTCTTTAATATATATAGTGTTGTAAACCCTTCTTTTCAAACATACCCACAAAAAGTAATATCATTTACTTAAATCCAAACCACAGAATGTTTCCATTTCTTGAGATAACTAAGGAGAACCACCAAATTGTCTTAACTGATAGGTTAAAAATGTTTGCTTACACTGATGTATCATGCTGCTGTAATGCTGGTTGTATGAGCATTCTTATTTTAAAAGAAATAAGGCGTAGAAATTCTCTGGGATTAGACAGCACACAAAAGAACTATGTTTTTGTGTGATTAGGTTATTTGTGTGAAGAGTTTTTGATTTTCTATCAGAAATTTTGTTCATTATAAAATCATGTAAGTAAAAATTTGCTTCATCTGACATCTATAAATTGGGAAGATAATTTTTGTTATTTTCAATCTTATTTAAAGTTAACTTGCAAAAATTTTCTTATTTCTAAGTCGTAAGGCTTCAATTCAAATCTTTTGTCAATATTTATATTCTTCATAAACTTGTAAGTAATATGTTAAGCGGTCTAGAATCAGTTTTTACAAAATAGCAGCAACTTTACAGCTCACCAAAGAGCAAACATCATGTTTGCTCATCTGCAGATGAGCAAACTCTTCTTGTCTTACCATTAGGTATTTTCTTGTATGCTGATGGTAGTTAAAATTTTCTAACTTAGGTATTCATTACACCATGCAGATGGAACAGGATTGTGATAACAAAGATTAATGTGTTGGCAAAACTCCCTATGAATGACTTGTTTGCTGTCACCATTTTTGTGATATAATTTTACAGTGATTTTTTCATTACTGGCAACAACACAGTTATGAACTGATGTATGTATATATATATATATATATATATATATATATATGTTTATATATAGACTCTTACATAAACCACTCTCTTGCTATCATTGTAAAGAAAATTTCCCACTTCTCTGGCCCACCAGAGACTAATTATCAGCAAATAAACTAAAAAAAATATAAAAATACTATATTACTATACTATATATAGTATATTATTATAGTATACAATATAGTATTCAAAGTATATTATAGTATATATATATATATAGTATATTATTATACTATATTATAGTATATATAAATATACTAATTTTCAGCAAATCTTGTTTGATCATACAATATTCTATTTCTGCTTTCTCTGATTGTAAATAATTTGATGTAAACAAACTATTGTTTCTTTTGCTTATTAGACTTATCATTCCGTGTAGATTGTCAATTACAATCCATACAAAAAATAAAAATTTATTTAAAGTAAAAGAAAAGAGAAAAATTTGCATCTGATAACATACAGGTAGGTACTGATGTATTTTATTTTTTCTGTAAGATATAATTGAGAATCAAGACTAAAATTAGTCTAAGGACTGAATGAAGTCTCTCAAATTGTGATATTTGTTTAATTTCTGCATTTATTTATTAATATTGATGTATTTCATTGTATTATATGTGTATATGAAACTTATTTGTCAAAAGAGAAAATATTATAATACCAATATTAGTGAGATAAAATAATTAATTATGTAAGCACTGAAATTTAGTATTCATCCTTATTTTCTTTACATGTGGACTAATTAATTGATAACACCAGATTCTATTCTCTTGAATAGTCATTCATTTATAACATACTAATTAAATGTAATTCTGATTTTTTTTTTCAGGTTATTGGTAGTGCATCTAATAGTCCAAAACATCCAAATCCTGATTCACCAGGTGGTTGTGGTTCTGAATCGCTAAGTTTATCCCCTTTGAATATGGGCAGTCCAGGAAACAGTCCACTTTCTCCTACCCACACAACTAAAACAAATATAAAACCAACTTATAAGGTAATGTTATACGCCTATCAAGTTTTTTTTATTATTTTATATATATTATTTTTTTGTCGTTTGATAATATTTAGTAACATTTTTTCAGCCATCCGGAATTTTATTGTCTGTAATAACTTTATAAAAAATAGACTGCTATTAAGAGGTTTTTTGTGTTGCAGCTTTGCCCACTCTGTGTGATTACTTGCATTTTCCACCCCGGTCAACTTTTTTTATTTTATGTTTTTTAGTCCAGTTAATCAGAGGCAGGTGGAGCCAGTCACACATTACCGTAACGGTAGCAGTGGTTGTGTTTGTTGAACTCCCATGCCATATACCATTGCACCCTTTAAAAAAATCTGAACTCAAAAAAAAACCAAAAATGATTTTTAGATATTTATCTAAAGGTCTTTGCTAATCCAGATCTACTGAATATCTTATTTAATATAGTCACTACTGGGAAAATCTGCAATCATTGTTCAAAATTTGTTTATGTTCCTTCTTCTCCTTTCAAATTCAAATTTAAAAAATCTAGAAATTGGTTTGTTCATGAAAATTACAGTTGCCCAACAATTAGATTAATTTGTTACCAAGAAATTAAAAAAAAAACATTTTAATTCTTTAAACTCAGAATTTCAAAAAGTCTATAAATTAGTTTTTAGATATTCACATGAAAATTACACACACACACACACATACCAAAAAAAATTAAGCTGATATCCTCATTTGTTACTCCATTTTACCCTTTAAACTTGGAATTTCAAAAAATCCTTTCTTAGTGTGCATTTACACTCCATAAGAATGTGTATACAAATTTTCATCTATTTATCTTTAGTAGTTTTTGCTTGATATTGATAATGAATCGCTCACAATGTGTTGCTGTTTTCAATCTTAATAAGATCTCTATTGAAAAATATCTTTGTAATCGCTTGACATAAGAAATGAGCATGAGAATTTAGCAGCTTGCCACCTAGCGGCCCGAATAACAAATACAGCACATAATGGATTATTTACACATTTTAATATGTAATTTTTCCTGTTAATATAGCCTAGAACACTCCTGATTACATGATGAAGCTACTGTTAAAATTTGGTAGCTATTAGTTTAGTGGATCTTGAGATTTTTGATAACATAACTAACAAATGTTTATATATAATAAAGAGATGGTAACTCACTGAAAGCTTATTTTTAATCAGCTTGCTTATAAATTTAATCTTACTTTAATTTAATTAGTCTACTTTTATTAAGCCTTTTCTCTCCACTTAATAAAATTTCTACTTGTTTACCATATCATTTAAAAAATAACTGTGAACACCACAGCCAAAGTTACTGATGACACATCTGTATCATTTTCTACAATAAAGTTTAAGTTTGAACCGTAATTCTAAATAAGTTTTAGTATTTAACTCTATTGTTTTGACTTATAAAATAGAAAATGCTATTTACCGTACTGCAGGTTTTAAAAAATAATAAATTTAGATGAGTTTGGTTAATATATTCCTCTCCTGCAGTTATTTAAAAAGTTTGTTATATTTTTAATGTGTTTATAATAAAGGGTTTTTAATATTTTGTACAAAATTTTTATAGTGAAATTTTATTTTATTGAATATTGCCTGCAAAAAGTTAGAAATTTTTTTTTAACATAATATCTCTACGTATTGTTTAGTTTTTAATGTATAATAAAAGTTTATAAAAGTAAAAAATATAAAGGGAACATTTTATCAAACAATTTAATAGTATTGAACTTAAATTCTAATAAACATCAGTTGCATTATTAGAAATTAGGTGGTTGAATTTTTTGCCTGGTATATGTGTATCATATATTTAGAACTACATCATATATGATGTAGTGATTTATGAAGATCAAACTAATTTTATTAACCGATTGTCTTAAAGACATTTAACAGAAGCAATTATTTTTTTATTTTTTTTGAATTAAGATATCATGGTAATATAAATGTATTTAAAGCTTTAGATTCAATTTAACAAAAACCTATATTATGTCTTTTTTAACAAATGTATGTGATAATAAAACATGTTATGTGCTTTTAATTAAAACATCTATTAACTAACATTGCCAAAGGAAAAATATTCTCTGTTTATCTAAGCAGTAAAAAAACAGCACATCAATAAATGAAATAAACATGTTTAAAGAAAAATAATGACTTACACAAGGAAAATGTTAACGTTAAGAAATGATTTCAATGCACTTGTATGTTATCACTATATTGACTGTACAATAAGTGATCTGATGTAGGTTTGTGTTAGGCGGGTAGGAAGGGTTAATTGATCTTTCCATAGGTACTTATTTTACCATTATCTGTTATTGTCAGTAATATGCAAGATTCATGATATCACTTATATAATTTTGCAGTAATTTATTTACTTTCCATTCCTTTTTTTTATATTTTTACAGAATGAAATATTGACTATATAGTGCCATTCTGATTAACTAAATTTAACTAAAAAATAAAATTTTCTTTAAATTTAATTGTGGCTATATAATGAATTCAAGACAGGATTAATATAATTTTGAAGATATCCTTGGCAATAACTCTCAAAGTTACAATTATTTTACTTAGACCACCCTTTCGTTAACTCTTTCCTCTTTGTGTGCTCATGTTACATATATTTTCTTTCTGGTGACAGAAATATTCCATGATACATATAACATAAACATTGCTTCCATTTAATTTTTATTTCTTTTTTTTAATCAGTGTTTGTAGTAAAGTAAGAAATGTTATTTTAAGTATTATTCAAATATCAAAAAATATTTTTTTTTGCAGTTGCTTACATAATTATTTATAAACTTATAACTTAGTTTATTATTTAGCACCATTTTATTTTAAGGAAATTTTCCTAAATTGTGATTTCACAATTTTATTTAATAAAAGTTTGTGATAATTATGATAAAAATATGAACCATTCCAACCACTAATAGTGACTTAGAAAATATCAATTATTTTTATGGATTCATCACTCTCATCATGGTTTTAATGCTGCTTGAAACAAGCTTCTCCATCTCTTCCTGCCTTTCTACCGTCTTTGTTTCATGAACTCCTTTTATTCTTCGACCCTGTTGTATACACTTCTCCCACAATCTATCCTTCAACTTCCTTCCCAGTACTTCTGTTGCATTCAGCCTTACAGAAATCTCCTTCCTTCATGCTCTTCATACACACTTTTCATCTCATCTCTATGTTTCTCTTTTAAGGATCCCTTTATCACTAATATATATGATCATTTTATTACTTATCCTGCCCATTCTTGTAATTCCCATACTATTTATTTGAATCTTCATTTTGCAACCCTGCATTCTGCTGATGTTTCATTTTTATAACCCATTTTTTCCCCTACACATATAATATATGTGCATATATTATATATGTAACATATTTATATTATAAATATATTTCTGTAAGTATTTTAATGTAGTATGCCTGGTGTATGTATTATTTTGTTACTTTTCTGAAGTATTCCCAGCTACAGATCAAATTCCCCATACTTTTCAAAATAAATGTACCCTTTCTGATTTCTTTTCTGTTTGTTCTATTCTCTCTCAATATACTTTCAAGATATTAAAAACTCTCAGCCTTATTTAGCAGTTTTCTCTAACTGCTTACTATTTTATTAATTGTCACATAGTCTCTTTTTCTAATGATTCTAATTTGTAATATTATCTTTTTATCATTTCTTTTGAAGTGAAAACTTTTTTTGGCACGTTGTGCTGGACACTATTGTGATGCATGGAGGAAAAATAGCTGACTGGTAATCAAAAATCGTCACAAGAAGCTAAGCATATATATATATATATA
>JAAAKQ030308659.1:0-10055 GCA_010016005.3 Zanna intricata
TGGTGGTTGGGTTTCAATTAACCACACTTCTCAGGAGTGGTCGACCTGAGATTGTACAAGACTACACACTTCATTCGGATTCATACACATCATCCTCATTCATCCTCTGAAATAATACCTTACGGTAGTTCCGGAGATCATACAGATAAAGAGAGATATGATCACCATACTTTATCCTTAAATAAATTCAAGCTATAATGCTGGGAAAATAAAAGTGTAACGTTTCTCAATTCAATTGGAATTTAATTTTCTTTACGATACTTTTAGTCAAATTAATTACTTTTAATGATCCTTTATCTTACATTCATCCTGTGATGTCGTAGAAGTTTTCTTCTAAATACGTGAAAGATTTTTTTTAAAAATGGCACGCTCTTCTTGTAAATATTTTAAATTTTTTTGTTATCTCATTAGTCGTATATTACATGTTATAACGTAACAATATATGCATTCTGATTTCGTTCTTATATTCAAATTATTTACGAGTGGAAAAAATTAGTTACAAAAATTTAAACTAAATTATTTCTACGTACTTTTATATTCCACAGAGCCTTACATCATTTCCTGAAATATCTTTTTCTTCCAATCTTATTTTTATCAACATACTGATTTTTTCCTCTTAATTTTTTTTGCAAATGATTATTTTATTATATGTCTTGCGTTTTCTTCTACCTATCCATATTTAAAATAAGAATGAAATTAAAATTTTTTAAATTGAAATTGATTTTAAAGTCTAAAAGAAAATAAATAATTAAAACTAAGATTAAAGTAGTACTTTTCTTAAGTTCTTTAAATTGAGACGTTTGTAAGTCGGCTCTAAATTTAAGTCTACAAAAAAATTCGTAATTTAAATCATAATTTACTACCAACCTCAAATAAACAGAATTTTAAGAATTAAGATAATATTTTCAACATCCGTGGATGAATAGGTAGCGACTTGGCATTTCGTGTAAGTCTCTGGTTCGGATTCCCAAGTCAAGCATTTCATTTTTTCATACGCTACCAATTTCCACCGGGCTGAAAACCATAGCTGTTGATGTCCGACAAAAAAAAAGAAAAGTATCCTATTATTTATTTTATTTTTTTAAGTGTTTTATAGATAACCAAGCATCTCATATTTATAATTATTTTTGTCAGAGGATTTCGTAAAAAAACTATAAAACCTGTAATTTTATTTACAGATGATAATGTTAGTTATGACATAAAATTTACGTAATAAATGTTCTAAACGTTTTTTTTTTTTTCTCAAAGTATTTTTTTAACAGAATTACTATATACGAATACGAGTGTACATTTTTTTTTTTAATAATGAACTGATTTTTGTAATTATGTATTTTATTATATTTAACTTTTATGATCGCTCTTTCTATTCACTCAATTGTAGTTGTGTCGCGATGTAGATGGTATATTAACTGAATCTCTCCCCCATTCGCCTAGCAATCGCTAGAAATCTTCTCCGCCATTGTTCACTTCTTCAGTCCTCACTATGAGAATCTGTGTCGAACTAAAAAAAAAATCTATCTCTTTCTTGGTCTTTCTCTAGGTCTTCCATATACATATACATATATATATATTAAATTCTATTAATATAAACCACCAAAATATTGAGATAAGACATAACTTACCTTAATTTTACCCTCAAAAGTTCTTTTTTCGGATCCATCTTCCTCAGTCATGATTGAAATATTTAATTAAACTGCATATTAAAAATAAAAACAATGAAAATTGCATATTAATTTATTATATGAGTGGTGCTATCTGTTCCAGATTTTATGAATGCTTCCCTCCAATTTTATATGACGGTTTATCATAGTAAAATTTTCTCTACATCTAAATATGTAATATATTTAATTTCATGTCATTTTTATTAATTTTTAGTATTTCTAAATTTGTGTTAATATCAGAAGACGAATGTTTTAATATTTATTAAAACTGAATATTAGTATTAGACAATTCTAATCTCATGTTTGTAATTTTTAGAGTTTTCAAAAAATCTAGTTTTAAAGGTTACCATTAAAAACTAGTTATAAGGGAATACTATTAAAATTATTATATATTTTATATAGATTAAAAATTTCTTTCACGTCTTTTTTCACTTAACATTTTCTGTAAATGCCAAAACTATCGTTGTCCCTGTTCAATTTTTTCTTCAGTACCCTTCATTCGCTGGGAATAATTTTACTGCAACATTTTTTAATCATCTGTTATTTTTTCGTGTACCATATTTCCCGAAAAAAATCATCTCAACTGCTTGTACTCTTCTTGCGACCTACTTCTTAGACCTACGACACTGAATTATATATTTGGATAAGAACAAAAATCTCATAAAAGTATAAATCTTTTACAAGAAAGTATTTCACTTCATTTTTCAGGCATTATATAATAAAAGTAAAATTTCTGAATATAATTTTTAAAAAAAACACATTGAAATAGAGCTGTTACATTTATTTTTATCAAAACTGAATAAGCTATGATAAAAAATAAGAATTTATTACTTTAATGAAAATTTTCTTAAAGAAATTTAATAAGAGCAAGAAGCAAAGCCATATATAATTTAATTACTTCGTATTACATTTTCAAGCCAAGTCGTTTTGATTATATAAAATAACTTCATATAACAATGTATACTAACTACCTCGTCATTCACTAGGTAGAGGGATGATGAACCCTAAACTCAGAAGTTATTTTAATAAGGAAACTTGGGGGTATGATTTATTTATTATATAAAATCATTATTATATTAATAATCACTGTATTATAATAATAACATAAAATTTGTCATCAATACTTTTCACAATATAATGAAAGAAGTACAATATTAAAAAGCTCAAATAAATAAAAGTTCTTATGATAAGACTAAAATAGTAAAATAATGAAAAATTAATTAATTCTAACAGAAGAGAATCTATCTCTTTCTTGGTAATTTATCTTATCTTAAAAATAGAATAATTTTATTTGATTTCTCAGGTACTTCATATCGGAAGAATATAAACATCTTGCTGATCTTTTTTATATTTTTTCTTTCTTTATTTTGATGTTTAAGAATCATAAAAAATAATTATATCAACTTATTTATCGAAAATGTAGATAAATTATCATTATTTTAAATAAAGAAGAAAAATATTTGTAAATTTCGATCATTTTTTTTTTATGATAACAGCATTATTTGTTGTAATGGAAAATATTAGAAGTTTAAATACTTTTAACAATCAACACAGAACAAGTAATATTTTGTTATATACTTAATTATAAGCGACGTGCGACTCTTCTCTTAAGAACCATTTACAGTAAAACTCGGTTATTACCTTTAAAATTTGTTAATTCATGTTAAAATCTAAAACCTCACAAAACTGACTTGAAAAAGAATTGCGGAAGAATAAAAAAGATTGAAAAATTCAATTACGTAAACGAATTGATACCACCGGATTTTTTAGATAAAGAAGCAAACAAAGTGACATAAAGAAAAATGGAATTAGCCTAAAATATGATGACTTCATTAAGAATTCGGCATTATAAAATTCTGATCAGATTTGAGGTCTATATACTCTCTTCTTCTTCTTCTTCTTTGGCACTACAACCCAATGTGAACTGTAGCAAAATAATATAATAGAATTAAACTTCTTTATCATTGATCACCATAATTAATTTTACTTCATTTAATATTCGTACGCGCATTCACATTAATCTATAAATCTATATATATATATATATATATACACCAACTTAGGAAATTCTATAAAATAAATCCAAAATAAAAAAAGATAAAAAATTTGAGTAATTTCTAATTTTTCAACTGATAACATTGAGTCTTTGAAATATTACTTATTATTTGTTGAAGTATTTTAGTACGTTATTTAGCAAAATAGGGAACTTTTAAGATTTTTTTTTTTGTCTTCAGTCATTTGACTGGTTTGATGCAGCTCTCCTAGACTCCTTGTTTAGTGCGATAATCTTTTAAGATTAGAGACCCTTTTATTGGAGTTTAAAAGGTTGTTACTTAAAATAATTTTGATTCGTTTTTTAAGATACCATTTACACTATACCTATGCCATGAATTCTATTTATTCCAGAAACTGTAGTTTCAGTTTTACTGATAAATGATACGATGAAAACGTTCCTTTTCTTTTAATTTTTCTAGAGTTAGTACCTTAGTTTTATGACACGACAAAGTTTGATTTTCCTACGACGTTCGGATTTTATAATTGAAAACTCTTAATCCCGTTTCATGCTCTTAAAGATAAATTTAAGATTGAGACCATGAAATGCTTTTTTTTTATGGAAACATATTTAACTGTTATAAAGTATCGGCGGTAGGTAATGAATCCATTTTAATGTTGTTCAACCATTTAAGGAATGGTTGAAAAAGAACACTCTTTTTCAGAATTTGTTGGAGTTACTGTCAAACAAAATTTTTAATTTCATCGCAGTTGTAAATAACAATGCATCTCCAGCTTCGTTTTCAGTTAGTAAGTGTTAAAGGAAAAAATTAGAAATATTCTAATGCAATTTTGCTGGTAATAAAAGTAGTACTCCCTTTTTAAAAGTCTATTACAATAAAATGAGAAGATATACATAGCTAAGATATACAGATTCTTATAAGCTAGTTTTAATGGAAATTTAGAATGTAAAATCAGAATGTAAAATGCTAAAATATTGATCACAGGATCGCTGGGATTTTCAGTTTGCATTACCTCAGAAGATGAGCAATGAAAAATTCCCTTTTACCCAATCACAGTCTAACAGCAGTTCAGGTAACTAGGTTTGCAAAATTTCTGATCTCTGCATACCATATTAGGGAAGTGAATTAAAATAATTTTTCCTTACATCTTCTAAAAACTTTAAGGAACAGTATGTCGAATTTTTCATCTCTAGCTACGTGTACACAAAAACGAAATAAAAATATTCAACAAAAAATCACTAAAAATACTTTATAATCCTGTTGTTTTTCATATAATATTTATTTATACACATCTAACAACACAATAAATCCAAGGGTAATATATAGTGTCCCATATCGTAATATTATTATTATTGATTTGTATGGTTTTACTTATGTTCAACTAATAGATTGTAATTATATAAACATTTTCAATTGTAAATGTTTCAATATCCTGTCTAGCCGCGAAAACACGATAATATATTAAATCATAAAAAGTAATATGCATATTAAAAAAATAAAACCAGACATCAGAATTTCCGAATCTTACGTTTACATTATTTTTTCTTATACTGTAAGCAGCTTCGTCCCTTGTTCTTGAACCGAATGTAATCCGTAGCTTATTACATAGATGGATTACTAGGCCAGAATGTATTATTAATTTAAAGCCAGAAACAGAAAACGGTTGCCGTAACAGTATCGAGGAATTGTTAAAGTTAAAATTTAATCAGTTCAACTGGTCGAATCAATTATGCAATTATAAACGTCCTCACAGGAAAACAAGTTCTTACTACTTACACAGATCCGTCAGATGTAAAGTTCAAACTAAAGTAACATTAGAGAATCTTTCTTAAACATTCAGTAGAATTTGCCAAATATAAAATTGTATATTTTATTGGAAAAATAGAAGAAATTTTCTAAAAATATATAATAAATATATTACAAATAAATTTCTCAGTGTATTATAACCGCTGATAAATAATTCAGGATGGAATTTATCAATAAATTACTAGAAAGCCCCAGGCAATGGTAATTCTGAGATAAATTTTGATTTTATAAAGCTCAAAGTTGGTTTTAGGCGATGAAATATTTTTCATAAAATCAAAATGTGTAACTAGAGAAAGAAAATAATAAAAATTGATCATAGGAAAATTAACAGATACTTTAACTTATAAATAAAATGAAATATTGTTTTTTTTTTGTTTTTTTTTAATAAAAATAATAAATACTTGTCTTAGAAAATGAACAGAAAAATGGGGAAAAGATATATTAGAATGAATTAATATTAGATAGTGAGATTGGTGAAATTAACAAATTGATCGCGTAAAGTATAGAACACATAATACTTTGATTTACAAAATCAAAGTTTAATGTTAAAATTATGAATGTAAAAATACTTTATGAATGTAAATATATTTTTAAAATATGCCCTTTAGGCACTGGCAGACGAATGGTTTCTAACGCAAGTTGTCTACTTTAAATAAAGTATCATAAATATGCGTATTTTAATATCAGATAGGAAACAGTAACTGAGAGGAATAAATAGGAATTTTTTGGATAGATGACGTTCATATACTGACTACTTTGGGGATACTTTACGCATTGTACTCTGCGTTTCTCGCTTCTTACCTATAGGTTCTTGCTAAGATCAAAAACAAGATATTTATTTATTACTTCCTTGTACTGTACAAGAAAGTATTGTAATCGTGAAAAATGTTGGTTTACAGATTTCATTGGAAATATCGATGTTGACCATTCGTGAATTCATTTTGAGTAGTTTTTGCGTGACGTCTAAAAGTACGTACGTATGTACCTTACATAATTCAAAAACTATTGGCCGTAGAATGTTGAAAGTCTGGATTTAGGACTACTGTAACATCTAGTTATGCACTTCCCCTTTTGACTGCAATCTACTGAACCAAAAGTGTCCAAAAGAGCCCAAAATCCAAAAAAAAAGTAGATTCTGGACTTTTTCTTAACTGCAGTAAAAAGCCCTTATTGAGAAATTTTAAACGATATATCATAAGTAGTACTTATTTTCATTGGTTACTGAGTTATAGCCAAATAGAATATGAATTAATGAAATATTTGGATCTTACAAGGGGAAGGCACATCGGTTCTATCAGACTTCATTTCCTTTCTTTTTTTTGTTTAATATATTGATTTATTAATAATTATTAACATATAATTAGTAAAAGAATAGTAAAAAAAAAATTCAAATAAATAATAATTCAATTATAACAATAAAAAATATCAGAAGTAATTAGTGAAATAGTTTTTTTAAAGTTAACAGTTTTAAACTGTCACTGCACAAGAAGTTTGTAACTGTACAAAAAAGTACAAAAAGTTTTTTTTTGCTTTTAATTTTTTTAAATGTGTATTTGTTTTTTTAAATCTGATGTATAGTTTACACATCAGATTTCTTAATTTTTTTTTTTTGTGATTATTTCAACTATGGATCATATAAATACGATTTCATCTGGTTTCTTATGCTTTTTTCTGATTATTTTTTTTTCATTCTTTTCGCTTGTTTAGTATTCTCTCTTACGATCATTTACATTGCTGTGATTCATTTCCTTCCTTAACGTTTGAAACTCAATTTCGTGTATTTTTATCAGAATAGCTTTCCATCCTTCATTTTCTTTTTTTGATTTTTAAGTCTGCAATTCTTTCTTCATTTGTTGCACGTACCAATGGTTGCTCTTTTTTCCCATTGTTTAACGAATATCTGTTTAATCTCTCTCTTTGTCCATTTTTTACACAGGACCGAAGAATATTAATTTATTTATATTATAAATAAATTATTTATTTTTTTAACATTAATAACTAGATGTATCCACAAGACTATGATTTTGAGATTAGGTAACAACTCACGGCAAAACAACCGCTTTACATGTTATGTTATCGTTACCATAAACGAAGTAAAAATTTTATAATACCTAAGACTGAACTGTAATGAAATAATGTTAAAAAGATATTTTTATAGCCGCCCATTTGTGAAACCTGAAACGAATAGTTTAACTTAACCTAGCGTCTAGACGATCTGTAAATATTACAGAAGTATATGTTATTGGGTAAAAGGGACTTTTCATTGCTCATCGCTGAGAGAATGTAAAGGAAAATCCCCCAGCGAG
The DNA here is from genome assembly GCA_010016005.3 of Zanna intricata. NCBI lineage: Eukaryota > Metazoa > Arthropoda > Insecta > Hemiptera > Fulgoridae > Zanna > Zanna intricata. The sequence goes on from JAAAKQ030308659.1 coordinate 7,789, forward strand.
TCTATGATCAATATTTTAGCATTTTTCATTGAATCATATTTCTTTTTTTGCTTTATTAACAGTTAGATGTGCATAAATAAAATATTATATGGAAAACAACGGGATTATAAAGTATTTTTAGTGATTTTTTGTTGAATATTTTTATTTCGTTTTTGTGTACACGTAGCTAGAAAGATGAAAAATTCGACGTACTGTTCCTTAAAAGTTTTTAGAAGATGTAAGGAAAAATTATTTTAATTCACTTCCCTAATCTGGTATGCAGAGATTAGAAATTTTGCAAACCTAGTTACCTGAACTGCTGTTAGACTGTGATTGGGTAAAAGGGAATTTTTCATTGCTCATCTTCTGAGGTAATGCAAACTGAAAATCCCAGCGATCCTATGATCAATATTTTAGCATTTTTCATTCTGATAAAGTTGAAATATAGTAATTTGTCCGAATTTTTATTCCAAGAAAAAGCAACGTAATATTTAATCAAATTTTTAAATTTCCATTAAAACTAGCTTATAAGAATCTATGTATATCTTTTCATTCTATTGTAAATAGATATTTGAAAAGGCAGTACTTTTAATACCAGCAAAATTGCGTTAGAATATTTCTAATTTTTTCCTAACACATACTAACTGAAAACGGAAGTGGAGATACATTATTGGGTACAACTGCGATGAAATTAAAAATTTTGTTTGAGAGTAACTCAAAAAAATTTTGAAAAAGAAAGTGTTCCTTTTCAACCATTCCTTAAAGGATTGAAAACATTAGAATGGATTCATTACCTACCGTGATACTTATAACAGTTTAAATTTAAAGTAAAAGTTAGTTACTAATATTAAATATCAGTTTCCATAAAAAAAAATAATCATGGTCTCCATCTTAAATTTATCTTGAAGAGGATGAAATAGGATAGAGTGTTCAATTGTAAAATCCGAACGTCATAGCAAAATCCAACTTGGCGGTATCATAAAACTAAGGTACTAACTCTTTTTCTATAAACGACGATGAAGGAATGCACTGTCGCACGCCTTGCAAGGTCTTCGCATGGTGCGTCGGGCTCAAAGTCAGAACGCTAAGCGTCCTGACTTAGCATATAGCATATAGTGGGCACTGGACATGGAGTCGTAGCGACCATAAAACAGTGTTGCTCCCACCCCCTACCAACTAAACCTCCCTCTCCGTTTCCCAGGAGCGACTGGAACTGCCTTTCGGCATCTCATGAGTCAGCTCTGAGTGTCGTGGCAGCAGATTAAACTAACCTTTTGCCCTTCTCGCTTGGGATCCTGCAGAGGAGTCCCCCTTCGAGGTCCTCCTGGGATCATTGAGGCACGTCGACTCCCCGCTTGTGGAGTGCCAACACGTCCCTCCTCCAGGAGGCTACCCGTCCCGCCCTACTAACCTAAACCTAAAGGGATGGCATGCGCACATTGAAAAATGCACGAATGCCCCTCCCCCACCCCCTCACGACCTCTTAAACCAAGAGGGGCTCGAGTGCTTCATCAGAGTGCCCTGACCCAGTTCACTCTTACTTGTGTCCTGGACCAAAGCATCCTCAGAAAATAGGCTACCTCCCTTGCCCTACACGATCCCCACGATTCGAACTTCCTGTCTGTTTTTTTTTTTTAAACGCTATGAGGTACTATTCTCAACTCAGAAACTCCAAGTTTACTGTAGTCTACAATTCATTACGTTATTGCAACTATATATTATTACACCAAAATACGAAAAGATAACAAAATACAACATAACTTACACAGTTCCACTTCACATAGCTCGTGCTAAACAGGTATCACCCAAGGAGTAGCGAAACAAGACAGTACGCTAGTTAGAGCATGCGTACAAAGATACTAGAAGCCGTTCCGTACAGCAGTACATATTCATCTACTACGGAAATACATCTAGATACAATAACAAAATGGTTATATATACAAGCATAAGGCATTCACATACATATCTATTGGTACAAATAAAATACATTGAAACACAGTCTCCAGTGCAGTATCACATATCGACCGTGGTGTATAGTCATCACATCATTTTGACGGTTGGAGATAACAATAAGCACGACAAAAATTGAAAATTATATTACATACATTATTTACATAATACAAAAATGATAAAAATATACAAACTACTGTAAGATGGAATTTACAGCCAATCAGCGATGGCATCTTACGGTCCTACTACGGTCATAGTCTTCCTAAGGGGATCAGTCTGCCCCCATTCAGCAGCCTCTTTCTCCTTAGTTTGAAGGATGCAGGCAGCCAGTTCTTCGA
>JAAAKQ030308670.1:0-10055 GCA_010016005.3 Zanna intricata
GATAGTTCCCACCTTGGGTTACGATTGCGATTCGTAAGGTGTCGCAACATAACCGAGTGTATGTGTAAGAAGAAGTAGTGTAGAATGTTGTTGTGTAGTTGTGTATATGTTGTTAATTGTGTAGTGTTTTTAGTGTAGAGTATATGTATAGTGTAAAGTGTTCTGCAGCTCAATGTGTAGTGGGAAGAAAAGCTGCAGAGGCTAGGCCGTGGGGACGCCAACCCCCAAAGTCTTAAAGAATAAGACTCCCCATCAGGGACTATCTATCTGCCTATCCGTCTATCCGTTAGTTTTCTTGTTTGTTTCATCATCACGCTAGAACCAACCTATTGGAGTAAGAGGGCTGAAACCTCTGGTTAGTTGAGAATGGCGAACGAAGCGAACTTTGCAGGCTTCGGGGATCTCCGGGGTCGGCTCCAAGGCCGAACCCGTTGGTCGACCCAGGCCTCGGAGTCGGCCTAGCTCGATCTGATGCCGGAGTCCCGGATCTGATTAAGCAAACAGTTTAGTCAGGGGCGGAGCCTCCTAATTATTTTTAATATTATTTAATTAATAATTTTAATATTATTCCTTTATTACATTTATTAATAAAAGCTGATCTTCATGATGTAGTGACAGAGACTTTCTCTTTCATCCAAAGGTTCTAAGTTTAAATCGCGATTAAACATTTCACATGCTATTCATGCAATTCTATACAAATTCCCTTTAGCAAATTGAAGTCAAAAGGAGAGCTACCAGTCATTAAAATCAACAAGTCTCCCTTGCCTTACTTCAGAAATTTTTGTTTACAAGCTGACCAAAAGTACGTTTACTCGTATTTTAAAAACTAATCTAATAATCTTTTCAGTAAAATTCATAATAATTTAAACTATACAACTAAATTTAGTTCCTATTAATCTAATAGTCTAAATGCGTATCAAATAAATAAGTACTCTTTAATTTTAAATTTTTTAAACCAGAAATGTCTAAAAATAATTTACATAAAAAAATATTCTTGGAATAAAATTTACACAATAATTTAATGAAGTTAAACTTCTCGCTATGCTAGATTATCATAACCAACGAAATAATTTATAATTTAGCCTCAAATTATATGATTAAAACAAATTTTAATCACTTTTTTTAAAATATCGATTTAATTCTTAATACTAAATGAATTTTGGAAAGTAAGATATTATTTACAATATGATTTTGGAAAAATTAAAATATAGATATATTTAATATCTTCATCACCGATATGAAAAATGAAATAATGATCTTGTGAAATCCCTTAACGTGGAGGAAATTGAAAGAAGTAACAATATTACGCAGTGGTAAATAGGTTATAATTAGTTTTTTGTAAATTAATATGTAATTTATATTAAATTAAATATCTTCGATATTTTAATACATCAACACTTTAATGGAAATATTATTATTTCTTCAGTAATTCTTGATCAAAAGAATAATTTTCACTTAGTTCACATAAAGAAAGTAATTCGTGTTATTTCTTACGATTAAAATTTAAGAAACTTTGTTTTTGTCTTCAGTCATTTGACTGGTTTGATGCAGCTCTTCAAGATTAACTATTTAGTGCCAGTCGTTTCATTTCGGTATACCTCCTACATCCTACATCCCTAACAATTTGTTTTACATATTCCAAACGTTGCTATCTGCACAGTTTTTCCCATCTACCTCCTCCCAATATCAAAGCAACTATACCAGGATGCCTTAATATGTGGCATTAAATTTGTCTCTTCTTTTAACTATATTTTTCCAAACGCTTCTTTTTTCATCGATTTGCCGCAATACCTATTCATTTGTCATTTTATCCACTCATTTGATTTTTAACATTCTCCTGTAACACCGCATTTCAAAAGCTTCTAATATTTTCTTCTCAGGTACTCTGACCGTCCAAGTTTCACCTCCATATAAAGCTACGCTCCAAACATATACTTTCAGAAATATTTTCCTGACATTTAAATTAATTTTTGATCTAAACAAATTATTCACTTATTTAAGTTCCAATAATGTTTTGTTATCTACGCAAATATATATATAATTAAAATCGTCCTTTATTAAGTGTTTAAAAAAAAATTATTTTTATTGAAGGAAAAGTAGACTATTTAAAATTTATTTACGTCATGTTATAAAAGCTAAGGGGTTATGTGAAAATAAACAACGAATTCATCGCTTTAGGAATATCTTCTATATTAAATCTGATGTTGCCCTTTAGTTCGTAGTAGAATAATCTAATGTTGGTTTAATATCATAGAGAAACATATACATAACAAAAAGAGTATCATTTAAATGCATCAAATATAGAGGGTTTCTCCATTCTTGACTTCTTTCATCATCATCATGATTATATTATGCTACGTAAAATCCGACAGTACCCATACCTTTGAACAAAAGAAAAAAAGGTTACGGAAGACTAGTATGTAAAGTATATCAATAAAATGCAAAGATATTTTATAATGGAAAAAATATTCATACACTAAAAAAAAAAAAAAAATGTAAATTCAATGTCATTTGGAGTTAAAAATATATAATTTATAAACAGATTGGCAGAATATTTTTTTTATTTTTTTTTTTTTTTATATCTTCAGAGGATGAAATGAATGAATTGGAGCGTGTGTTTGAAAAATGCCATCCATACCTGACCGGGATTCGAACCCGAGACCTCCGGATGAAAGGCCGAGACGCTACCACTCGCGCCACGGAGGCCGGCCTGGCAAAATATTATAAAAAAAAAAAAATTATTGGTATAAGTTACATATTTACTTTCCAAAACTAATTATTACAGTTTCCTATCTCAGTGTTTTATATCACTGATTAAGAAACTAATTAATTCTATATTTTAATTTATTAAAATCATATTACAAATATTTTGTCCACTTTTTTTGTTGTTGAAGCAAATGTCTCTACAAAAAAGGAATTGATATGAAGAATAAAAATGTTAAGCAGTAAGTAGATGATAATTAATTTTTGTAAATAATTACATTCTGCTTCTAGGATACATAAAGTAATTAAACAATTTTTTTATCGACATTGCTAGCAAAAAACATGCATTTACTTTCTCAAGATCTTTCGGTTTATTTAAACCGTCATCAGGAGATTAAAAATATTACAGTAAGTTAAAAATTAAAATGAACTTACAATTCATGACTGATTGTCAACAGTATACTCACATATTAAGAAATTTATTTTATTATTTAAGATATATATATAAATATATATATTATTAGATATCTATTATCTATTTAAGAAATTTATTCTAGGATTAAGTTTTCCATTATTTAATAATAATGCATACTTATCAAGTTGATTTCCAGATGTTTTTTATGATTTTTATAATAATGTTTTTTTTTTTTTGTTTCAAGATTCTGTAATTAAAAGATTTTCTGATATTTATTTTAAAAATGACTCTTTTTCTATTTTCAATCCTTTATATTATTTACATGTGCTCATTATAAGTAACCATTACAACTTAATCGGATTATGTTTAATAAAAAAACATTAAAAAATCATAAGTATTGAAATACGTACACAACATAGTTTATATTTTCTAACTTAAAAATAATTTTTTCAAATAACTGTAAAATTATCCTGTAAGGAAAGAAAAATGTAATACAATAAGAGTAAACTCATTATTACCTTATCGCTTATTTATCTCATTACAAACAGTAATCTTCAATCTCAGAAATGTATTCTTTATTAATAAATTTTTAACACCCATGAATCCATTTAAACCAATTTCAAGAGAAAAGAATATATGGATATGGGGTATACGAGGTTAAAACCTTAAAATATTTCCTACATTCTACATTCTCGTTTATCCGCTTTACGCATTCTAATCTTTGTCTTCAAGGGAAAGAAAAAAATCATAAAAGATTTATAAAGTTAAAGTTACATGCTACCCACATCACTATATTTATTTTATCTAACGAAAAATATAAAACATTTGTTTCCGCTTTTATTTAAGCTTTATCCATTGTATTTACTAAAATAAATCACTGATCTTAAATTTCAAATTTCGTTTAATGTAATTATTTTTATCCAATTGATGATAAAATTTTTAATTATAATACTTAAATTCGTCAAATTTTTTTTTGCATTTACATACTTATAAATTTAGAGGTAAAAACTTCGCTAACCTAAAAAAAAAAGAAATAATTTCTGTCAGTTAACCATTAAAATTGTTATTTATTTACGTCAAGCTTCTTTCGTAATTTATACGTTATTGTAATTTTTTTTTATGAAGTTAAATTTAACACTTAAGTTCGAAGCTTGTGCGGTGGAACTACGAGAGGGAAAGATTTGTAGAGCATGAAATATAATATGCTAGACAGGGATTCAAACACGGGACAGGGATTCAAACACTGGAGATACCATCACTCCGCCATGGAAATCAGCGATTTTGGTCGGCGGTATCTGAAATTAGAATTATAACACTTTTATCGAAAAATGGATTTGGTCAGCATTTTCTTGTAAAATTTTACCGAAAAATCGTGTATTACATGACCTTGGCACCGAGCCTCGGTTAGATTGTTTGTTTTAAATGGTATCAATGGAGGTCGTGCTCGGGAGTATACCTCCCATGCTCCCGCAGCACGATCATAGTTTGCGTTTGGTGTAATTTGGAAGAATGGAGTGCGCTTATTAAGGGAGATAGGTTTCCGTTATTTACAGTTAACTTGCGTTGAGTTGCAATCAACTCGGTAGTTTTGGTTTGTCTAGGTGGACCTTTGTCTAAGCGGACCTCTGAGTTGGTGCTGGGCGAAAGTTTACAGCCACGAACGGATCAGAGCTGGGGTTCTCACGGACTTATTAAAAAAGTGGTGCATGTACTCTATTCTCTAAGCCTTCGTGGCATGGGTTAAAAACGTGTGTGTAGTAAAGCAACGTTGCTGATAAGTGAACATAGGCGCGGGGTTTTCGTGCTTCCGCGAAATTCCGAGTCTCTTTCTAGGGTGGTGGTTTTGCGGTGTCCCGTGTCTTTGTTGAAGGCATTGGGCACCAACAAACTAAAAAAGTTAGCCGTACTATCAGCCGATGTGAATGTCCCTCGGGGCATTGGCATCGGCGGCATCTCCACGAGGTCGGTTGATGACGTGGCGTTATCAGACCGAGGCGAAAGACGACCTCCGGTAGAGCCCATCAGGGCTAGGAACGAAGGGGGTGACTGTGGCACCGGTGTAACGCCACTTGGCGGGCGTTTTTCCCCTCGGGGGGAGGGGAACTCGAGATGTATTACATGAACATTTTACTTTATAAAAAAAGTAATATTAGAGTTAAGATGGAGAACAGATATATATTTGAAAAATAATACTTTTGTGCCCGTATATAACTTCATTTATCTCTACCGTCTAGTACATTCAGTTTTCTAATATGAAAAAGAAAAGTTACAAAACTCTTAATAAGAGCATGTAGAGCATTAACTCTGTACATTTATACACATATGTATATTAAAAAAGGTTTTGATGTATGCTTTTATTTAACTAATGAATAAATTACAAAAAAAGTACCGAAATGTCAATTCACCGAAATTATGGAATTAAACTATAAATTCTTTGAAAAAATTTTCTAATACAAATATATTTAAAGATGAAGTAAAAAATAATAATAATTTCATTTTTATATTAAATCAAGAATAAATGTTTATAATAAACTCATTGATTAAATTCAAACAGCATTGAAACTTCACGGATATAATCTTAGGGAAATGTGTTAATTTATGGCATTTTGTAAAAATGATTACTAATCAATTGTACGCAATGGTAAATAGATTTTTTCTGAAATATAATGATGTAGAAAAATGAATAACCGACTGAAACACATTTGTGCATAAATCTAAGAGTAATAATTCATTGACATTAGCTGACAGTTGTCCGTATATTCACATATAGGCAATTAATTATCTTGCATAGCAGAAAGAACAGCTGACTAGTAGCCTCCTTTATTTTCCATCACTGGTCACAATCTGCGCAGAGTTAGCTTCTCAAAGATCTTGGATAAAACCGGTAGCAGGTTTATAAGCCTATACGAAGATAATTCCTGCGAAGGTTTCCAGGTTTCAAGACCATTATTTGCAATACTTTCCATTCCGAAAGGTTTTCCTAAGTATAGCATTAAATTCACTCTGATGAAGCACTCGGGCTCCTCTTGGTTTGAGAGGTCGGGAGCGGGTGAGGGAGGGGTACTTGTGCATTTTTCAATGCGCATGCCGCCCCTTTAGGTTTAGGCTAGTAGGACGGGACGAGTAATCTCCTGGAAGAGGGACCCGTCGGCACTCCACAAGCGGGGAGTTGAGAGTTGACGTGCCTCAATGAGCCCAGGAGGACCTCGAAGGAGGGCTCCTCTGCAGGAGCCCAAGCGAGAAGGGCAAAAGGTTAGGTTAATCTGCTGCCATGACACTCATGTCTGACTAATGAGATGACGAAAGGCGGTTCCAGTCGCCCCTGGGAAACGGCGGGGAAGGTTTATTCGGTAGGGGGTGGGAGTAACACTGTTTCATAATCACTACGGCTCCATGTCCAGTGCCCACTTAGCTGTTTGCTAGGTCAGGACGGCTAGCGTCCTGGCTTCGAGCTCGACACACCCTGCGAAGACCCTCCTGCAGGGCGTGCGTCAGTGCATTCCTTCATCGTCGTTTAAGAAGAAAAATAAAGTATAGCATTAAATAGGTCCCGTATGTAAGAAAGGCTCGAGACGATAGTGAATATATCATCTTATGAGTAATGGACTCAAAACTGAAGACCGTACCCACCGAATCCTCTTCACCTCTTGTGAAATCTCCACCTTCGAGAAGAGCCTCAAAGGAAGATACAAAGGATCAGGCTAGTGAAGAACTCCCTAACTTCCTCCTCGATACCGCCGTGCATCTCAGACGGCTGAAATACGTTTCTTAAGCCCTCAGCGAACAACTCGGCCTTCTGGCTGTTGTCACAAGCACACCCATCAGCCGTCTTCAACGGCGGAAAAGATAATGGCGTCAACTTTAATTTCCTCGTCACTCACCACAAAGAATGATCATCCGTCCATAGAGGACATACACTTTCAACTTACTCCTTGAACTACTCATTCTTGTGTACACGCAGTACAACTTTCAAACGGCCTCCCTGTTCATCCCGATCATTACCTAAAAACAGGACATCCTTAGGCCTCCCAAACCGTTGCCACCTCTTTTTAAACGTTCTCTTTCTTCTAATCACGTCCATTACTTCCCTGAGATAGTCCGTATCTAATTGTATTCCGTCAACCTTCAACGGAGTAAATTCTCTACGAAAATAATTTTTTTATGGATTTCTTGTTACCACAATTCAATGTCACCGGCAACAAAAATGTGTGTAAAATTTTATCCTTCTATCTTATCTGGAATTAATAAGTATATTACTGAAAAAATTCTTACCATCCCGCCGTGTGACGTATTGCCAGGGAAAGTTAAATAACAACGTGTAAAAATTCAATTTTACAAGAAAAAACCATTAAAAGAGACAAAATAGTAAATTAGTAAAAGAGTAAACGTAATAATAGAAAGCAACATAAATCACAATTATTTTTTGAAGAAATAAACTGTTATGTCGCAATCATTAATTACGAATTTTTTAAACTTTTTTTTTTTTTTAACACCGCAGTCTAATATAGATGACTACTATATGTCATATACAGACATCACTGCATCATAAAAAAAAAAGCTTTAGTTTTATTTTAAAATCTCATAAAATACACAATGAGACTCGACTACCTTCCTACAATGATATCTGGTATGATTACACTTAGCTACGAATTTTATCCTTCATTGAATTCCGGCGGGAATAAATTGGCTCTTGGTAAACGCCGCGTGAGTACTCGCACTATATTCTATTATATATAACAATAATATTTGCTGCATAAGTTATACAGTTTTTTTTTCAAACTTTTATAATGTTGAATTAATGTCAATTTTATAATTCACTCCACTTCATATAAATTAATGTGGGGTTGCTATCTCCACGACTACAATTTATTGTACGTACAAAAAATATTGCAGTTCGAACAATATTCAATATTCATAATTGATTGAAAAATTCAGTATTTATTTTTCAATAATATCTTTTGTTAAAACAATAGTTTTAAAAAATATCTAACTCTTAAAATAATAAATATTTAACGTTCTTTAAAAAAAAAGTTAAATATTTATTTATTTAAATTATTTATTTAAATTTATTACACTGTAATTTTATAAAAAAAAAAATTATAAAATCCATATTCTTGCAAGTTATTATGATATAAAATTGTATTCACATGATCAGAATTTTTAATATCGTGAAATAATTTTCTAAATTTTATAGTCGAATTATTTAAATTATTTTAGAATCACTTTTTTTTGACATTTTACCTATTTCCATATCTGTCTGTAATTTAATTAAAATTTAACATCGAGATAAAACTTTAAAATGAAATTAAAATATCCAGTTCCGAATTTCTGATCGCTTTTTTTTTACTGGTTACCATAATTCCACGTATAAATTACGAAAAAAAAAATATTTATACAGATTTATTTAGTCGGTGAAATACTTTTATCTTCCTGTTTTTTATTATTTTATTTTTTTATAGAAGTTTAACTTTTTTAATTGTATTAACTGACAACAGTATGCATCAGTAGTGGTTTTGAATTTTATAAATCGTGGAATAATCATTTAATTTTTTACCAAAATTTTTGAAAATTTTCAAAAAATATTATACTTTGTTTAGGTTCTTTTCATTTAAAATTTTTTTTTTTTTTCTATAAATACTGTCAATTAAATCTTTCCTTTTTTTTTCAATTTTTAAAATAGAAATATATCTGTGTTGGTAATAGCAAGATAAATATTTTGAAAATTATACAATATATTTACTTCTTTTATTTCCAAAAATAAAATATCAATACGTAAAAATGTTCTAATGTCTTCTATTATTCCACACAAAAGTTTTCATCTATCAACATCATCATCTAATGTTCTGCCTGGCGACATGTCCCTTAACCACAGCTGTCTCCATCCATTTCTGTCCCAAACATTCTCATTCGTCCCCTTATAGTTTTCAATCTTTGGCTCATCTATTAACTTCATCTTTATTCTTCTTCCCTTCCTTTCTCCTTCTACTGATTCTTCAGGCGCATTTCTCAAGATTTCACTTCTCTTAACCGCAATTTCTAAACGGTAATCTAATTAAAATCTTGATTCTAGTTCTCTAATTCTATTTCTCTCTTTATCTTTTTAGCCTAAATAAATCTAAATTATGAAGTGCTAATTACTAAAAATTAATTATTATACGTTTATTTTTTTTATTTTATACTGACCTATCCTTTTCAAACAAAAACAAAAATTTAATTAATATGAACTTCGAAATTGGATCAAGATAAAATTGTATCCTTACTTACTGTAGGTGTGTATTATCCATACAATGAATATATATTTTCACTTTTAACAAACTTAACTGAACTTTTCTAATTTAAAAAAAAAAAAAATTGCAATAAAGTAATATTCTTGTACAGATTATGGTTTTTTGTTATCGATTCGAATAAAGAAAAGATTAAATGAATTTAAAATATCTTCTTACCTAAAATTAGGTATCAATCTTTCAATTCCGATCGTTAGTTGATTTTATTATTAGTTGATGTTTTATCTTACTATCCTTAACTCGTATCTTTTGGGTAAATGTTATCGTAGTCTTTCATTTTCTATTTTTTTTTTAAATTGGTATTTATTATAGACTAATATGTATTTTGGGAAAATTTGTTTCCATTTCCCCCTAAATTATAAAAAAATTCCCAGTTTCATTACTATAATAATTTTCAACGTATAATTATTTTAATAATTTTCAACCTATAATAATTTTCAACTTTTTAATTTATTTACCTCTATTCCTGTACTAAAATATTTTTTATTTGTTTTTAGATTTTACATTTAAATAATGAATGAGAAGAACAAAACTTTATTTTATTTTATTGTATAACGAATTCATATTTACTAACCAGCGAAGATAGACCAATGTGTGGTGTTTGTAACAAACCGCTTACAGTCAAGCATCTAATGGAAGAGTGTACCATGTAT
>JAAAKQ030308681.1:0-10055 GCA_010016005.3 Zanna intricata
ACACACGCTACAATTCGTTCATCTCATCCTCTGAAGATATAACCTATAACGGTGGTTCCGGAGGTGAAACAAAAAAATAAAAATAAAAAATACCAATCCAAAATCCAATATAATATTCACTAAAAAATAACTGAAGTTTCGCATTTAAAGTTTTTTGTAGATCTTACAGTTTAAGAAATCCTAATGGTGGCTCATTTAAAATGTAACATTTTAAATATATATATAAATTTTGGATGCCATAAACTACCTGTTGTAGGCAACATGACACAAGGTAAATCTCACAAAAATAGGCATAGCCAATAACAAAATCCATATCGTGTCAGGGTTATCCAGAAACACGGAGTAGAGAGTATCGTCTTCATCTTTTTAGCGCTATTAATCTTTTTATAAATCATTAATAACTCATTTAATTCTCTGTCATACTTCACCAAATCTCGCATTCTCTTCACGTACGTGTCGTCCTTTTTTTTTTTGGCCGCTCACTTATGGAGTACTTTTCCCCGTCACCTCACCTATCTTTGAATTTCTTGTACCATTCATAAGACAACTAATTTTTTAAGACAGTTCATATCACATCCCACTTTCAAAGCTCCAAACAAAAACAGTTTTTCTGATTTTCACACAAAATTTTAAATTCAAATCTCGCTCTCTCGATTCTTTTTTTACAACTAGTTTACACACAGATATTAAAATTTATTTGAATATCCGACAAACAAATTGATATGTCGGCTTGAGGTTTATGCATGCATTAAAAAAAACAAGTACAATAATGATTAAAAATAATTCAACCGAATCGCTAGCACCCGAGTGACACTACGTGGCCATTCCAGGAATTAAATTTCCACACCTCGTTTACATAAATGTATATAATTTATTCATTCTTGCGTAAGTATTTTCGAATTTTTCTGCTGATATTACTCTTTAAAAACCGAAATACGCAAATATTTCTAGACTTTTACTTGTATTTAAACGGTCCATGGGCATTATCTCACTTAATAATATAGATATCTAAGATTTTGGTTTTGTAAAAATCGTATGAAATTTTTTCCAGAACATTCTATTGAACCATTTTTCATTCACTCACAGTGTTCTGCTATAATGGCAGGTCCTGTCACGACTTTTACACTTCACCTTGTTCTATCCTTTGCCAACCTCTTTGTTTCCGTAAATTATCCCTTCTCCATAATCCCATCCGTCATTTGAAATCTCTCTCTTCCTTCCTTTCGTTCACCAAGACTTCTATCGCATTCACTAATTAACACCTTCTCGTACAATGTCCTTGCCGGTTCCTTTTTCTATATTTAATCGCAATTAGGATTTGCCTGTTCTCTAAGATTCTCCTTTTTATTCCTACAACCCCGGGCCGGTCCTACAATTAAGTATAGCACAGCCCAGGGGCGCGTCCTAGCCTGGAGGGCGAGCCTCTCCACCTACCGGCTGTACGTCCGGGCATGGCAGGTCAGCCCGCCCACGTTTTCGGATCTTCTTTTTTTTAACCCTACAACCACTTGCCTCTAACCTCAGTGGCAGGGTCATCTGGGCCCAGAAAAATAATCCAAAGCCCTGTCGCCTCAGCCGGATCACGGTATTTACTACCTTTTTTTCCGCAGTCTGGGGCAAGGAAATTGTGAAATCCCAGCCGATCATCGAATTCGACACACCTGAGCATGCTGACCCTCCCGACCGGAACTCCCACCCCGACCCACAGGCGTCGTTTTCTAAGCTGCACATCTACAATTAATTTTGTATATCTATCTGCTAGTCTGATATTTTAACTAATTAACTTGATTTGTTTAATAACCTCAGTGTCTATCTACGTCCTCCTTACCTTTGATGATTTCCCTGGCGACACATTCAATTCTAGACCAATTTTCTTGGGATTCCCACATGTAGTTAACTAGATCTTCGGACGTAAGATGCAAGATGCCGTTTATTCTTCTCAAGTTGATCCACCTAGGATCAACTAGCATGTGAAGAACATGTGTTCGGTGGAGTCTAATTCAGTGCAATGGATGCAGTCGGGTGCATTTCTTCTTCCAAAGCGATGCAGGTATTCATTAAAACATCCATGATCCGTTATGATTTGTGTTCATTTCATGGAATTAATAGAGAAGCTTCAAAATACGGTAAATTTTAGAAAAAAGTAATTTAAATATATGTAAAAAGATCATTAAAGTAATAAAATGATTAAACATTCTAATCGATTGATGAATTTTTCTCGTACAATTTTAGAGTATTTTCTTTAAAAAAGAAAACAATCTTCGTTGGGAAACAAAACATTGAAGTACTTAATTTATTAAGAAAAAATGGGAGAAATTTTTAAACCATTAAAATACTGAAACTAAGGAATTTAAATGGGTAAAATGTTTTATATATTTTGTATATGTTTGCAACTATCATAATAACTAGTCATATTAATTAAAATATTCGCGAATCCCTTCTTAATAATACAGAAAACACTTCGATTTCATTTAAACAAATTTTTTTTAGTAAGGATGAACGAAAATATTGAATTACACGAAAAGAAATTTAAAGATAAGTATTTATCATTAAAACTGTTATGTAGTTAACTCTTTAGTTCGGTTGCATGCAGCAGACAGCCTCTGCATTCACTTATTAAATCATAAAAAAAAATGATGCGAGTAAAACAGACGTCACATCTTCAGACACGCAACAAAATAACTAAGGTTAAAACACTGAAGATTCTTTTAATTGAATAACCTATATTGGAAGCGTTATCATAATTTATTTATCCATTTACAGATTTAAACCCAATTAGATTTTTTCACGATTATTTATTCTTTTTACATTATTAATTAACTACACTAAAATGTAAAAGTGAAATGATAATATAAAATGATAAAAGTGAAATGGTAATATGTTAAAGACATCTCCTACACCAAAAAAAAAAAATTACTGCCAGTAGTACCAAAACAGTAAATCAAGTCAATTTAAATAGTTATCCGAAAATAAAAAAAGAAAAGAATAAAAAGGGATAGCGTCAGATTCGATAAAGAAGAAGAAGGGAATAAATCTGTAATTAAAATTTTGGCAATTTTTACTAGAGAATACAGCATAATTACTACTGAATTATTATATATATATATATATATGTATATAATTCTTACTGATTTATATATTACTACTACAATTAATTTTTTAAATTCAAATAATGAAGGTAGATTCTGTTTTTAAAGAAACTGTTTTTTTTTTTTCTTATACAGAGTGTAAAAAAGATAAAATATTTTTTTTAACCACCTTAACATTATATATGAAAAATAATTTTGCTTTAAAATTAATAATTATTGTTTTAAATCAAAGATTACTTTAAAAAAAGCTACCAAAAGGATTAAAATCAGGAATTTTAAGCCAAACTTAAAAAAATCTTTTAAAATTATTATTTTAATTATTAAAAAGATACTAAAGCTCTAACAGTTTTTTTATTAAAAAAAAAAATATTTATAATAATTTCAAGTGAAAAAAGATAAATTTAACTTTTCTACCCGAATAACACGAGAAGTAGCACATATTTTAACTGAAAAATCATCGGTAACAGAGTATAACCGTTCATTTCACTTATTATATTTGATCGAAAATATTTCTAAGACATTTTAAAAGCTCTTAAAATACGTATTGACAATACGACTTAGGAAATTACGATGAGTTTATGTAAACCTCATTCTTAACGATACACGCTTTTTTAAATATATAATACAAACCCAAACCACCACAAGCGCTTAGTTATAATACTAAGTAGGTGAGCATCAGTGAAGCTGTCAACGAGGGCGATAATGGGAAATGAGCCATCTACGTGGGTGTGCTTTAACATCTAATACCTTAGTCCATTCAAGTTGAACAGTGTATTTAGTAAGACCGTATAATTACGTTGTAATACCAGATAATTAGTTTAAGTTATAATTATACAACTATTTTATCATTATTATTATAATTTTTTTTTTTTTTATAAATTTTATGAACATTAAACAACATTAAATTTTTTAACAGCAGTTATTTTTAAACAGTTTTACTGATATTTAAACATTTAAATTACTTAGATAGACAATTGATTATAATTATTAAATAAAATTACGTTAAAACTGCAATAAATAAACGGGTTGATAGTATATATATTTAATTATTTTATTATTAATATTATATATATATAATTAAATAAACAGACGGAAAATACATACTGTAAAAACGGTAGATAAAATAAAACTATCTAAATGATTTTAAAAAATTTCAATAAACAGAACGACCAAATTATTAAAAGTATAATATTTAAAGTTAATTAACGTCATGAACAGTTAGGTTTCTCGATACCTTAGTCATATATAAATTAGAAACGAGAATAGAAGGAAAAAAGTCGAGAATGACCTAGAAAGGAATTAAAGAAGAATATGATAACTTAACAATAATGAATGTATTAGGAAGAGACGTAGGTGGAGCAAAATTAGTAACATTATATCTTTTTCGATAAGTCTGAAGCTTAACATAAGCGTCAAAAAATAATATTAAAAATTCTTATTACATTCTCAAATATTTTTCTGTCAAATTGAAGCAAGTTCATTTCATTGCTAAATTGGTTTTAGAACGAAAACTTAATAGAAATAATAGGTACATTAGTAATTAAGTACTAACTGAAAATAAACAGTATGTTTTAAAATATTTTTAAATTTTGTTCAATTTCACGTTTTAAATTCAGAAAAAAATTTCAAAAAAATATCCTCTTTTAACTGATTTTTTTATTATTACTTTATTATCCAAATTTTGGCTTCTAAGTATACTTTTTCAGTTCATCAGACATTTTCAATTTCCAAGTAGTAAAATCTCTATTTCAAACAGGAATGATTAAATCATTATGCTCGTTCTGGTAAGTTAAGTAAACACAAATATATATACTTATAGAACAATGAAAAACAATTGTTACGTCGGGGAATGTATCGATATTTATAAATACAAATTTGATTGTTTATGACAGTTCCAGATATGTACAGTAATTAAAGAATAATACATAAAATAATGAATTATCCAATACATTACACACGAGCATGAATCCAATACATTAGATTAACAGAAAGAAGGAAGTCGGTCACAACTGATCTGAGAATAGGCAACCATAATCTCTCTGGACCAAACGTCTGATTAATGACCTTGTTGGGTGGTGCAATAGAACACACGGGAAAATGTACCATTATACTATGCACATGGTTACCGGCCACGGTACTTTTGAGACGTCCTTGTGCAGAATTAGCAGAAGAGACTCGTCCCTATGCGTGTTTTGCGATTTAGAAGACTCGCCCGAACACACCTTGTATCATTGCCAAAAATTGGGAGGAACATATTACTAGAGCGGGTTTGATGGGGCTCTCCCCAAACAATATGGTAGCTCATATGCTGATTTCGCCGGATAATTGGAATGCTATTAGCGAGTACTATACGATTGTGCTTCGTAATAAGAATGAGAAGGCAAGACATTGAGGGTTTTAAGTATAGTATTGAGTAAAAAAAAAAAAACAGGTGAAAAGACCCGAACCGGTGGAAGTTACCCTTGGGTGTCTTCCATTTGAGTGGGTATAGGGTAAAATTAAGACTGAGTCCCGGTCATCGGGGGCGGGAGCTGGAAACGGTATAGCCGAGCTCAGCACCCCGTCCTTCGAGAGTTAGAGGCATGGCTCTAATTAAGATCCAGACCCGGTGGACAGGTGAAAAAAACTTTTCGAGCAGGTGAAAAAACTCAAGAATAATAATACTGATTTAGAGTAGGCGCGAGGTTTCGTGCTTCCACGCTGCGGTTATATAGTTTTAGGGCTACGTGTAGGGCAACCTAAGCCTATGGCGAGGGCGATTGCTGCTGAGGTATCTTATTCTGATGCTAAATGTCAACCGCGGCATTTTTATCGGGGGCATCCCGACCAAGGCCTGGCTGATGATTGAAATATGTAATCAGTACGAAGGTCTATAAGACGGCTCTCGGTAAAGCCCCTCAGGGATAGGAACGGGAGGGGTGGTGTGGCGACCGGAATCGTCACTTGGTGGGTGATTTCCCCTACGGGGGTTGGGACCTTAGAGCAGGAGTTCACATTATAGTCTATGCACATCCACGTAATTATATTTGAACATTACCTGATCGGTACAATACTTTTTCTCTCCTTAACGATTAACATTATAGTTATTAATTTTTTTTCCAAATATTACTTAATCCACGTCGTAATAACGAATAATTTTAATTTCTGCACATATTTTTTTATTAAATACAATAAAAAAGTAAGTTAAACTAAACAATCGCAGAAATAAATTGAAGAAAAATTGCGCTCAAATCCGTTTACAAAACGTTTCAAATTGAAAGCAAATCTAAAACTAGATGACTATTTAGATCGTTAAATGATCTTTATAAATAGATAATGAGGAATATGTAAAACCGCGACTCATAGAAGACTATATAAAACAAGTATTTCTAGCAGCTTTAATAGAACAAAAGTAAAAACTACAAATGACTACACACTACAAACACTGTTTCAGGAAATCCAAGTCTGAGATTGCTCCTAACAAAGGCTAAAATCTTTTACTTCTTACTGTTTATTATAATTTTGTTTAATTAATTAATTAATTTTTTTTTTTTTTAATATTATTTCCCGATAATGAATGATTACAATCAAAATGGCAATCTTTTTTAAAGATTTTAAGTAAACATTTTAGAGACAATTTTTTACCATTATCTTGTTTTCCAACATTCCGTTTTTTTTTTTTCTTATTCAGTTTGTCATAAAAAAACATGTAATTTTTTTTTAATTGTCATTCCTGTGTAAAATAGCTTGAAAAACACATTTATTACCAATATCTTCCATTACATAAAAATTACTAAAACGGAAAATTATCGATCGAAAAATATTCAAACTTGATTCTAATATAAGAAAAAACTAGTTAAAAATCAACTAAAATAAAAAAAGGGTATTTTTAGAACTATTTTTATGCGTTTGACACGAAGTAAAGTCGAGTAAGATTAAAAAATTTTAAGAAAAGGGTATTTTCGTTCTGTAAGATATACTTGTTTAAAATACATATTCATAATAAGTTATTTTTCTTTTTGTTTATGAATTAATAAACGTATTAATACGCGTTATAAGATGGGATAGAAATACCACAAAAAAAAATTCATAGAACTAAAAATCAATAAAATTAAAATTGTATAAGGAAGCGAAAAAAAATTAGAGGAGACTGATAAATATATACAAAAAAGGAGAAGAATTAACAATCTGGGATTTGAAATCACAGTACTCAGTTTTATAAATAACAAAGAATTTTATATTTTAGTATCACCTGTTATTCTGTAATAATTCTGCAGAATTATTCTGTTATTAACTACTCAAAAAAAAAAAAAAACCCCGTTGGTATATCGAATGGTAAGGATTCTTTAAAACTGACTGATGAAACGATATAACAATACCTTGAATGAGTTAATTGCTATATTTATATGGACTGTCCCATAAGTTTCCATACATAGGAAAAATAGAAATTTTTTTCTAAGGCTATGATGTATTAGGAAAAAATACAAGACATAAATCATCTCAAGGAACGGATCACCATGGCCTTCGTAAAAAAAATGTTTATTTACGCTATGTATGGAAACATACGTGTTCTTCTGCATCGGAGGACACGCATCGAATGTGTTTTCAAAATAACGATAGTTACATAGAGCGTACTATATAAATAAAAACGGATTTTATAAGAAAAATGTTCATTTTTTCTGTATGGAAGTTTTTGGGACACTAGTATAATAATATAAAAAAACTTATTTCTGTTTAAACGAAACAAAATAAAAAAACAAAGGTAGAAAGTAGATAGTAACGAGTCAAAAAAATTGACTGGTTTTGCCATGTATCAAGTGAGGGAAGAATGTTCTTGAGTACTCTATAGAAGGAAAACTAAAGGATCTATAGAGTATTCTATAGAAGAATGAAATTTGTACTGAAATACTTAAAAATTGTACGATGAAAAACTGGAAAAGGAATTTTTTTTTTTTTTTTTAAATAATAATCCTTTGCATGTTTATATCTGAAATACAAAAATTTTGATTCGATTTTACTTCTAATAAGCAATTCTTTTTTCTATTTTTCCCGTTAATTATCAGGTTGTCTAAAATAATTAAGCCTTTGAAGACCAAAATGACAGAACATTTATTGTTACTGAAAAATAACATTATGAAGCCACATATTCACCATTTTTTTCAATGACCTTCTACCATTTTTTCCGCCAAACCATAATCCCGTCACTATAAAACTTCTGTGGTTTTAGACCAAAACATGAGGACGCATGGTTTTTTAAGGCCTCTTTTGAAAATAACTTCAGTAAGTTCTACAGAGACTAAAACAAATGATAATGTGACGGTGCCAGGTCTGAGCTATACGGTGGATCATTAAAATCTCCCAGTCAAGTTGTCTTAATTTCTGACAGGTCGCCATTAGATGTATGCGGTCTGGCGTTGACAGCGCGGTATATGACATCTTTTCTGTTGACTGGTTCAAGCCGTTTTGTAATTTTAAGGTGTAATCGCGAAAATTGTCTACAGTACACAACTGATTCTATAGTTCTATCTAGCAGCAGCATCTCGTGATGTACGATGCCGTTCTAATCTCATTAAACCAATTATAACCTTCCTGGGCATCAGTATCGCCTTTGGCATAGACTGTGAAGCTTCTCGTCGGTTCTTCCACGATCTTAATCACACATTTCTGTCGGTAGGTTATCCGCTTTTTATCACTCGCGATCAACCGCTTAAGAAATGGCTCGATTTCGATACGTTTCAGTAGATATTCGCAGATAGAAAATCATTTGATAAAGTACATTTTTCTATGTCAAATCATACGGCACCCAAACGCCGATTTTCGTTTTTTTAGCTAGCTTTTTCCAAACGGTTTAATGCTGTTTGGTGATTGATATTTAGGTCATTGGCGATGTCATGACTACTTACATGCCGGTCTTCCTCGACTTCTGCCAGTATACGCTAACGCTATCTCGTGTGCAAGATTCAATACTTTTTAGACTACCTATTATTAATATTTCGTTTTTTATGTATGACTTTTTTAATAAAAGTATTTCTTTAAACTTTTGTTTAAAAAAACACATTGTTATTTATTTCTTACATAGTAATTAATATGTGGAATATAATTTTTTTTTTTTAAATAAACACCATTGAAATTTTTTCCGTAGTAAACCTGAATAAACAAGCATTTTTATGACAGCAGTAATTGTTTACAGCTCATTTATTAATAGGTCTTAAACACTAATTTATTTCTCATAATAATTTCATTATCTTTTTACTCGTATATTATAGTTAATAAGTATTTTTGATATGGGTACGTTTTGTTTATTTTTTCTTTTTTATATAAATTTAATTTATTTATATTAATTTTATATCAAAAGAGCCGTTGTGTATTTTGAATAAATAAATAAACAATAATTAAATAATAAATAAAGAAAACAAAAATTTTTTTAAAAAGAAAATTTAATCTGATTTTTTTTTTTGTTTTAAAATTTTCAATCGACAAAAATTAATTTTTAGTCCAGTAAGATGGTAATATGAATAAATAAGTAAGGCGTTATTTTGTTAAAAATAAAATATTTTTGATTTTATTTAACAAAATTTAATATTACTAAAATAATTTTTTTTTTTTTTTTTTTTTTTTTTTTTAGAAATAATAATGAATAAAAAATTATTTAAATAGTTATCATTTTGGAATTTTGAAAACGAACCTGAACAAAAATAAATTATTTTTGATGCAAGATCAAATATCTTTACCGAATGGTTAAATATGAATTTCCTTTAAAAAAAAAAAAACATGAAAAGTCATTAAGTCGGGGCAAATGGTGAGTTTGTAGTCTATTTATAATTACTATTTTGTCTAATTTAATGACACGATTCATTTTCGAAAATTATAATTTCTTTCTCACTCTCTCTTCCTCCCTCTCCGCTCTCGTTCTCTCTGTCTGTCTGTCTGTCTGTCTGTCTGTCTCTCTCTCTCTCTCTCTCTCTCTCTCTCTCTCTCTCTCTCTCT
>JAAAKQ030308692.1:0-10055 GCA_010016005.3 Zanna intricata
ACCCTTCCGGCGGTGGTGTTTGCGGATGTGTATTGTCAAGTTATTAATTGTTTTATGTATATAATTTTCCTTATATGTCATTGTGTAAAACAGTACCACAGCTGTGCTTAACCAAGTCGCATGACTTGGTTAAGCACAGAGAAGGAAAAAAAAAACAGGGGAAAATACGGGAAGCGAATACGTGGCGACGTCTAGGGCATGGGAGGCAGCCTGATTACAGATGATGCTTTGGCCCGGCACATACGCAAGTGTGTGCTGGGTCGGGGTCTTCCGATGAAGCATTCGGACCCCTCTTAGGTTTGAGTGGTCGTGAGCGGGTGGGGGAGAGGCAGTCGCGCATTTTTAAATGCGCGCGCGGCTCCTTTAAGTTAGGTGTAGCAAGGGATGGGCAGTCTCTTGGAGGAGGAAGGTGTCGGCTTCTCACAAGCGAGAATGATGATCCCTAGAGGACACCAAAGGGGGGCTCCACTGCAGGAGCCCAAACGGGAGGGCAGTAGGGCTAGGACCACGTCCCCAGGGTGGCTGATGTTAGGCCAAAGGCGATTCCGGCCTCCCCTGGGATGAAGGCGGACGTATTTTAGTGGGTGCGAACCACACACTGTTATCTGCGCGGGCAGATTTCGGCTGTTAGAGCTTTTTCCTCCTCCTACGCAAAAAAAAAAAAGTATTAGCCAACATCGGTAGATTGTTGCCTAAGGTATTTAGTATGTTTATATCTGGAAGGAAGTGCTATAAACCAAAGAGTGAAATATTTTTTTTTTAAATCTACAGACTACCCGCCTCCCGGACTGGGTCCACATTTATGCATAAACTTAGCTCCTGAGGGTGCCTTTGCCTCAATCTACCTCGGAAAGATGCAAAGCCTTTCCATCGATTTTTCCCATCTGCCAGTACCCGCGAGATGGACCTACAAAATCAGAGGCCACCCCACGATCGCCTGTCGGAGGCAATGATTAGGGCATAGTCAGTCCACCAGACAGCAATTTTACAACTGCTAGCCTTTTCAGACAGATATCGAGTTGTCGATTGTAGGAATAGGACCTGGCCCGATTTCAGTTTACTAGCATTGGCTCAGTCCCGAAGCCACGGAGACTTTTGGAAAACCGGCATATGCTGAGAATTCTCAATTCCAGTCACCATGTCAATAATCCAGGTGGACCCAACCTTCTCTTCCAGTTCAACATCTTCCATTAAGATAGAGGGTCGGAAGATATTCTCAAGCCAGCCCCTCAAGATCAGCATCAGCCACACCATTCACAATTAATTGTTTGTTGTAAATTAAATTAATTTATCCCCGGGTACTAAATAAAGAAATTTAAAATAAAAAAAATTTATTTACTGATTTTCAACTTTTTTTTTATTAGAAACTTAATGTCACGTTAATTTATTCGATTAAATTCACTAGATTTATAGGAAGATAATATTATATTTTATTAAATTTTTTTAAATATAAAAAATGTTTTTTTTAAATATTGTTTCATTGGAATTAATTAGTATATTTTTCTATTTTGATTAGTGTTTAATGGTGGTAAACGGTAATGTTTTAATAATATATTAAGTATGTAGAATGAAAAACGAAATAATTTACCATTTTCTGAGTCTTCATTTGTAAACCTGCATTAAGATACCCCATTACAGCACTGGCGTCATCCGTCCACGTGAAAATACTTTTTCCTTTATTACCTGACGACATTAAATTTGAATTTTAGATATTAGTACACAAAATGAAAATAGTTATTAATAACTTTGATTTTAAATAACGTCATAAGAACGTAGGAATATATTCCTTAAATATAAAAATCCAAGTCGAAGTAAATAATATTCGAAATGGAAAAAAATCGTGATTTGGTTTTCGATAAGTAGCTGTTTAAAACTCCATCATACTGGGAACCACGTACTGCATTTATATACAAAAGTGATTGTAAATTATAGAATTGTTAAAACAAACAAGTTGTGTTCAAATTCAAGATTAGATAATCGAAAAAATAATATTAACTTTACAACAAAATAGTGTTTACGTCATGTCACATGTTAAAGATGAGAAAAAAATTTGTTGTAAAAACAACAGATGGGTTTTCATAATTAGTTGATTACAAATTTATCAAAACCTGTGAGGTATTGTCACTGCAGGATAACGTAGATAAATGTTTGGATAAGCCTATCACGCTGTAAAGAACGTAGCCGTGATGACTGACGACGATACCGCCAGATTTACATTCGCTTTGTTGAAGAGAATGTGAATACCAAATGTTGTGGTCTCGAAAGAGAAACCTGAATCATTGAAACAATTAGTCACGGACATTGTGAGTAGAAGATCCTCCGAAAGCTATGAAATCTCTACCGAGAAGAAAAAAATATTTGTTTTGAAGTGACTCCATATATGTCATTTGCCAATAACAAAATATAAACTGTCTTTCCTGTTTTTTAAACATTTTGTGTAAACATTGTTTTCTTTTTGACAAAATTTTTCCTTCTACACAAATTATTCATACCGGGGCAGATAAAAGTTTAATTTTTTTTTACAAATATCTATAAACAATATTCAATAATCAAATATTTTTATTCTTTACTGATGAGATCATGTACATTTTATAACAAGAAAAAATTACTGAAGAATTAAAATTTAAGCAATTTAAAAAATAACGGCAACTAAACTTCTCTTGCGTTATTTTAAAAAAATCAGTCAAAAATTCCAAGAAGCGAGGCGTTTGGAAAGAGTTTTATAGGAAGGTAATAAAAGGTCTCCAGAATGCCTATAGTTCAGAAAATTTGATCCTGTGATTACAAATATATATTATAATAAATTTGAGAAATGAAGACAATGGTATCATGCCAAAGAGTATGTATAAAAATAACAATTGAATTTATGTTTATTATTTATATCCTTTTTTTTGTGGCATTTTATTTATAATCTTTACGTGTTATATTTTCATTTCTTTATTCTAACATAAAGCAAAAAGAAAGGAAGACTTTTTTTATTTAGCAACTCTAATCCTTCCTTAACACTTGTAACTTCACTGATGACTGAGATTTATCGGTGCTATTGTCACTGGTTTCGTTACCATTTTTCGCTGTTTTAAACCATTTAGTTTAGTTGTTTCCAACATTGTCTATCACACAATTATTATGTTCTACTTTTAAGGCTTTCTCACATTACTGATTTCAGATTTCAGTAATTGAGAAAAATGTTTTCAACCTCTTTTTTAATAATATTTTGCAGTCGTGACACATTTTCTTCGGCAATCTCACTTTTATTTCACACAAATCAGCTTAGTTGGATTAAGTTAGAATGATACCGTAGCTTTTTTAATACTTATCCCATTATAGGAGGATCGTAGTCCTCCAATATTCTCAAAAAATAATACTCTTAACAACATAACGTATTTAATAACACTTTCGTATTATTCGTATTTAGTAACACTCATTCGTATTTTTAAAAATGTCTGCTAAGGATGGATTATTTATGAATTGCAGTCATTTTATCACTACTTTATTTCTGCACTGTGAATTCGAATCTTACATCATGTTATGTTATGAAGCGATAATTATCAATTATAAAATCATTGAACTATGTGGAAGAAAGGTTCGGTGTTAAATAATCGGAAATAAAGTTATTTCCAGTTATTTTTCGTGGTTTTAAACATTAATATTCTTCCGGATTCACCCTGTTTCTGGCAAGTTTATATACAGATTTATTGCAACCATCAATAAAGTCCTTAGTCCTATCATAATATTTTATGGTGATGCTGTATGAATTCTCAGAAAAATTATTTGATCCATTTTCCTTTACATAATTTTGGATTTTTTTCCAATTTACTCGCTAGAACCATTATCTTGTTTTTCTACCGAAGTGTGATAAAATAATTTTTACTCAACTTATTAATTGTTTCTGGATTTAATTTTCTAATAACTAAAACCTTTATTGATTACTGACAGTAAAGCTTCTGAATGGAACCTTTCAATAGACCCAGATGTTCTATTATTAAAACCACTAATAAGATCATCATTAACATAAGCAACCTATTATGCTTTATATGAAAACATTATTTCTTAACGTGCATCTCCGAAAATTATTAATTCAGTTTCTTATTCCTTCTTCAATGAGATTTTCCTGTTGTATTTCGTTGTTAATGTTGGTTATATATTTACATTTCCTTTAACCTTTTAAAGATATAAACAGTCGTAATAATTTCTAAAACCTCGTCTTTATCTACCAATAGAAATTGCCTGTGACATGGCGAAACTTTGCTTGGATGAAAACGTACAAAAGCAAACTTTTGGTGATTATAAAACTGTATACAGTTTTATAAACACACAACTGCACGACATAACAACACACCAATGCAGAAAATTGCACCTAAGTAATTAACTCTACCTATGAAAATTAGTTTCGATATACTACCCCTTCCACGAATTTCTAGCAGTCCCATCACTACTCTTTAGAAAACTCAAAATTTCTGTCAGTGTATAAGAATGTTTTACAGATTGTTATCTAACAAAAGATTTTTTTTTTTTTGTTTTCTACTAAAAAAAAAAAAAAAAAATACTCCAACATTATATTGTTAAAAGTAGAAACTAAATAAGATTTTGAGAGTAAAAATTATTAAAAAACTTTCTTTTGTGAAAAACAGTAACTTTTTATTCTAACCGAATAACGAGTTAGCATTATATGATTAGAGCGAACACTTCTTATTCTAAAGCTATATCTATAATTTATTAACAAGAAAATTTTCGCAACTCTTTGTTCTATTAACGATGCTTTCATTAAACAACCTATTTTACAGATTTGTTGGTTTTCCAATTAAATTTAAGTAAAAATAGAATTATAAGTCTGAAAACAGTATGAATTCGAAATTATTACAAATTATTTTTAAGCTATCTTCAAAATTACTTTGTTCTGAGTTACTCATTTGCTTAAACTTCTTAATATATGAAAATGCCACAAATTTGTTACACTTATTCCAATAGTGTAAAAAAAAATTTTCTTTATGAATGTTTTTTTCATAATCTAGATTTAATTGTGAAATCTCTGTTAGTAAAACCCACATTTTAAACACGATGCTTTTTTACTTATCTTGTATTTTAGAACTGGAATACAAAATGTTATCTATCAATTAAAAAATAATACACATCTTTATGTGCGAACGAATAAAAAAGTTCGTTTATTTTATCCATATTTTTGAAAATGAAGCAACCAGGAAAAATCTTTGTTTTAGTTAGTACAACTTACTTAGTTTTACACTTAAATTAATATTATTTGTAAAAAAAGAAAAAAATTATGGTACATATTTTTAATTTGTATAATATATTTCTAATGAAACTATCATGCAATCGTTTTATGGTAACTAACTAATAATATACTCCAATCTTTAATTTTTTCTCAGATAGTAATTTATCTGAGATAGATTAGTGTACATCTATTTATGTACATTGATTATTGAAAACTATTTAGTACATAAAGTTTTACAAGCATCAAAGAAATTCAATTCTGCAAAGCTGGCTTATGAATAATTTATAAGAAGTGGATATGAATAATTATTGCTGATCAACACTGTTTATATTTCCTTATTTCGGGATGTAAATTATAATTGTTGGTTTTTCGATAAATGTTAATAAAAGTTCATGAAACTTTAAATGAAAAAAAAAAAAAAATGTTTTCACTTCAATGTAGATGTACAAATTGAATTAATTTATTATATTTATCATTGTATTTATAATATTTACTTTAATTACTGTTTCTCTTCTACTTTATACTTCGAACATTTTTTAGCTATTCCTTTTGTATTAAAGCTTTTTTATGAGAAATATTGATGTAAAATATTACGTTCGTGCATAATTCTTTTATTTATTGCTTACTTAATTCATAAATTAATTACATCTGTACTAAAATAACCATTTATTTAATCAGACATTACAGTCCAACTAATTTTATGATTTGTATATTTATTAAATATTACTAAGTTAATTATTCCTCTAATACATGGCTATAGGGTTTAAAAATCTAAGAATCTAGTATGAAAAGTCACAATAATTAATTTCTCTAAACATAACCATAAATTGGAAAATATATATTTCGGCTGTGAAAAAAAAAATGAAAGCAATTCTAGGGCAGCTGTTAGAAATCAGGAAATTGCTTTTTATTATGGTCCTTGTTAGAAAATAACTATATTGTAACCCACCAGTTAGTCTAGTGGTGAACTCGTCATCACAAATGCTGCTATGCAAATGAATGCTGCTTTCAAAATTGAGAGTTCTAAGATTCAAATCCTTGTAAAGACGGTTACTTTTATACGGATTTGAATACTAGATCGTGGATACCGGTGTTCTTTGGTGGTTGGGTTTCAATTAACCATACATCTAAATACTAGTTAGCCTCAGACTGTACAATACTACACTTCATTACATCATTCTCATTTCAGCCCCTAAAGTAATACCTCACGGTAGTTCCGGAGGCTAAACAGAAAAAAAGGAGTAACTATGTTGTCCTTTAATGTTATAAGCGCATATAGTTATTCATCACTTACTTAGGAAATAACATAATTCAATTATTACTTTTTTTTTAATTTAAACGGTTACTGCAAACAAATTAAGAATATTTAAAAAAACTTCTGATATTTGATTAATTTTAATAATTTATGCAATTTTTATATGTGGGAAAATACGTGATATGATTTACTTTGGATTGGTTTAATCTAAATTCTATAAAAAAAGTTAATAAATAATTATTAATTTAAAATTATTAACACGCATAAATATGTACATATACATACACGCACACAAGCACACATACGTATCTTGTATTTGTGTTAAAACTGAAGTTCCCTTTAATTTTTCAAAGCTGTGCACAAACAAATAAATTGAGACAAAACAAAATTCAAAAACCAAATTCTGCAATAGTTTTTATTCTTGTTGTATGCACATGTATTAATTGCACAATAAATTCATATTTAAACGAAAACAGTCACGTAACTTGTTTTATTTTAGATTTATATTTAAAAAAAATTTTTAAATTGTTTGTCTTCTGTTTTTCATTAAAATACATTCTTTGTAAATTTCATTTGTATTTACTTATTGATCACTGGCTAAATGTAATTACATTGTTATAAGCTCATTCAGGAGTCCATTTTCAAGTCTGTTACGGTATTTTTTTTTTATGAAATTCATAACAGAATGTCCACGTTCACAGTCTGCCGCTGAATGCTTGAAAAGTTCCCATAATATATAGAAAGAAAAGGTTAGAAATTTCAGGGTTAGTCTGAGACAAGTTTAATGTATCGCTAAACTTTCTGAACAATCCTTGTTTAGTTTCCTATAGAATTGTAAATTTCAATACTAAATATTTGTTTCACATTTTATCTGTATCAACGTTTTTATTTGCCATAAATTCTGAATATTTTCTGAATAGCTATGTTATATTTTCTTACCGACATCAAATTTTCTTCCTGAATTTATAATAATTTCAATATCAAATGCTTGCCAATCTTTTAAGTCTTCTTCTCGAAATCGACCTCCTACGCAAACGTAAACGTTCTGTAAATCGAACTCTGCTGATTATATCAATAGAATTTTGAGGTTTCAATAACGTATTTCTCTTACGGTATCACTCTAAAGATTTTTTGTCCACAATATTGAATTGTTAGTTTGTTAATTTTAATCTTTACATACCGATAAGCATCAATAAATGATAAATCATTTTTTTTGTAGATATTTTCATAAGGAAGTAAACTCGTCTTTTTGAGCAAATATTGCTACCCAAAATTGAGAATTAGTCAGATGTTTTTGTAAATATTTAAAAAATAGCATCATTGCATTCTTCTGTCATACAATACTCAATTAATGAATCGTAATTTTTTACTAACACACCAACTCTGAAATACCTGGATAACCAACTAACTTCCTGTAAATTTAAATTTAAATTACATAACATCATGCTCTGACAGTTGTGCTAATTCTTCAAAATTTTTCTTTATGATGATAAATAGAGGAAAAATTGTGTACACAGTTTTAATTAAATTTTCTATATCCTTCATAATAAATATATTTTTTCATTCATCTTTTTTTTTTCAGTCATTTGACTGGTTTGATGCAGCTCTCCAAGATTCCCTGTCTAGTGCCAGTCGTTATATTTCGGGATACTTCCTAAATCCTATTACCTAACAATTTGTCTTACATATTCCAAATGTTGTATGCCTGCACAATGTTTCCCATCTACCTGTCCCTCCCGTATTAAAACGACTACTCCCCAGGATGCCTTAATATGTACCCTATAAGTCTGTCTCTACTTTTGACTATATTTTACCAAATGCCCTATAAATTACCTTTTTCATCAATTTGTCAAAACACCTCTTCATTTATCACTTTATCCACCCTTCTTATTTTTAACATTTTCCACCAGTATGTGTAGCACCACATTTCAAACGTTTCTAATCTTTTTTTCTCAGGTTGAACTTTGATTGTCCAAGTTTCACTTCCATTTAAAGCTACGCTCCAAACATATACTTTCAGAAATTTTTTCCTGACTTTGAAATTAATTTTTGATGTAAGCAAATTATATTTCTGAGTGAAAGCTGGTGTTTTCTGTGTAATTCGGTATTTTATATCACTCCTGCTTCGTCCATCTTTAATAATTCTCCTTCCCAAATAACAAAATTCTTCTACCTCTGTAATATCTCTCTTCCTATTTTTATATTCAGTTGTCCATCTACATTATTTCTACTACATTTCATTACTTTCGTTTTGTTCTTGTTTATTTTCATGCGGTAGTTCTTGCGTAGAACTTCATCCCTGCCATTCAATGTTTCTTCTAAATAGTTTTTATCTCTGCTAGAATTACTGCATCATCAGCAAATCATAGCATCTTTATCTTTTCACCATGCACTGTTACTCCAGGTTTATGTTATTCTTTACTTCATTACCTGCTAGTTCTATGTAAAAACTGAGTCGTAACGGGAATAAGGAACATCCTTGTAGGACTCCCTTTTATAATACCGCTTCTTTCTAATTTTCTTCGATTATTAATGTTGCAGTTTGGTTCCTGCAAATGTTAGAAATTGTTCTTCGTTTTCTATACTTTATATAGCGTTTGTTTTTCTTTAATTTTCCTTCTACAATTAATCTGCGTGCAAAAATTGCTTCCCTTGTCCCTTTACTTTTCCTGAAACCACACTGGTCATATGCTAACACTTCTTCCACTCTCCTCTCAATTATTCTGTACAGAATTCTAGTTAAGATTTTTTATGCATGAGTAATTAACCTAACTGTTCTGTATTCTTCACATTTATCTGATATTACTTTCTTTGGAATCATGACGATAATACTTTTTGAAGTCTGACGGAAATTCACCTTTTTCATAAATAGGTAGTTTGTGTAATCTACCTATCGCCTCCTCACATACACTGCGCAGTAATTTTACTGGTATCCATCTATCCCAGGAGCCTTTCTACCCTTCAAATCTCTTAATTCTCTATTAAATTCAGATCTCACTATTGTATCTCCCTTTCCATTCTCTTTTTCTTCCTCTTCTTTCTCTATAACACCAGTTTGTAATTTATTTCCACCGTCGACCTTTTCTTTCGTATTATAAATCGGTATACAATCTTTTTTAACACATTATTAGGCTTCAATTTATGTACACCAACATTCTCCTTTACTTTTCTGTATGCTCCGTCTATTTTACCAATGATCATTTCTCTTTCCACTTCCGAATATTTTTCTTTAATCCACTCTTCCTTTGCTAATTTTCACTTCCAGTTTATAGTATATCTTAACTGTCTATAGTTCCTTTTACCCTCTTCATCAGTAGCATTCTTATATTTTCTACGTTCGTCCATCACCTACAATATATTCTCTGATATCCAAGGTTTTCTTCTGGTTCTCTTTATTCCACCTAAGTACGCTTCTGCTGATTTAAGAATTTACTTTTTAACATTCTCCCATTCTTCTACTATATTTTCAACCTTACCGTTTTTAATCAAACCTCTTCTCTCTCTTTATCTGTTTAGCCTCCGGAACTACCGTAAGGTATTACTTCAGAGGATGAATGAGGATGATGTGTA
>JAAAKQ030308714.1:0-10054 GCA_010016005.3 Zanna intricata
AGTTTTAGTTTAAAGCCTACTATTTTATTGTAATTTGTATGTGTTTGACTGAAAATAAAAGATATTATTATTATTATATATTGGTAAACAGGTAGTCCAGAACAGTTTCAGGTTGATTGCTCCTGAGATGAGTGATAAATCAAAACCCAACCATCAAAGAATACCAGTATCTATAATCTACAGGTTGGGCAAAAAGTCCCTTTATACTATAATAAATCCAGTTTAATTTAACTCTACTGCTGCCAAAAAACATGAGGAGGATAACCTGTGATGGGGATAGTCTGGTGTATTCTTTGCAGTGGGATGACCTATATTGTAGTTTAGTATGGAACGATGACGGATATGAGCACCTTCACTGTTGAAGAGCGTTTGTTAGCTTGCGTGCGGGTCCATGGATGTAAAACACTGGAGAATATTATGAATGTTTTGGGCCACGTCAAATATTAATAACATGTGAGAAGGCATTTGCAATGGGAAGCACTTGATGCATCGTGTGATGGGAGGATGAGCACTCAAATTGAGACATATACTACCGTGCACATAAACATTCTGCAGAGTTAGGCATTCCAACATTGATAATGCGAGACCATATGCAGAAGGACTTTTAAAGTTAAACAGTTTCGTCCAACCACAATTACTTAGTTAAGCGTCTATGATCTTGACTGACATGTTTATGTGTGTCAATTATTGCTTGAAAGCTTTCTGAAAGCCAAATGATAAAAAGAACATCATGTTCTCAAAGGAGCATGAGATTTATCAAAGCTCTCAAAACCAAAATTTTTTTGAAAACAACAATCCTCACTTTTTTGAGGAAATCAAACACCATTCACCTCATGTTACGATTTGGGCTGGACTTACTTTTTTGATGGCATAGCTAATCAAAAGTTATGAGAATAATTGAGTGGTTGCTTACACAATTAACAGCAAAAGGGATTGATGGAATCATTATGTTTCAGCAAGACAGTGGGTCCACTGCATTTTGCTTTGAATATCTGTATACATCCCAATGGAATTTTTCCGAATCACTGGAACAGATGTGTCAGACGAATTACCAGATCCATCGCTTTGGCATTAAGATACCCGACCACAATGCATCTGACAATGCACTCTGGTGTTGTGTAAAAAAAAAGATCTGAAAACAAGTTATATCAACAAGCTGCTCAAGATGCTGTTCGGTCAGCATTTGAAATGATCAGAGCATGATATGCCTGATTGCCTGATATGCCATTGCAGACAAACAATCAGATGTGGAGGTGCTTACAGCTGTGCTTTGAACATAGTGGAAACTTACACAGACGGTTTAGATCCATAGAAAGTAGGCTACACTTATCCTAATAATTTGATAACTAGTAGAAAGAGACTTCCCACCTGCCCCGAACCATCCTTTATTAATAATACCTAAATACAATATTACTGGGATTTTTAATTTATATTTTTTAAAAATTCCTTCTTTTTTTCATTACACTGAAATAACCATTTTGATTTACATTGAAATTATATTGGTTTCAGTGAATTAAAAGAATTAATATCAATGAATAAGTAACAAAAAATAATTACATGGTATTGGAGTGCGATATTTGTCAGGATCAGTAGCTATAAGTCTTCGTTTAAGTTCATTCCGTCCAACACCAGGAGGTCCGATAAGTACGATCGGTCTAGGTAAACCGGGACGTGGATAGAGCTTGGCGACTTCTTCGTAAGTTGGCACTTCTTCACGATCAAAGTCCTCCCTTTCAGCTGCGTCATAAAGTATCTTTTTAGTCTTGATGCCCTGACAAGAAGGCACATTGCTAGTAACAGCTGAAACAGAACAGATGGAGGGCGGAGGTGGCAAACCGGGATAGCACACGTCTAGCCCGATCCCTGAAATACTACCGGATCGAGTACCACCACATCCTTCTTCTGTAACAAACACAATTTTTTTCCCCAAATGATATCAAAAACAAAAAATCAAGCGTTAATAAAAATAAATACATGCAAAATGAGTAATAATGATAACAAAAAAATTAAACTGAAGCAAAGCTATGAGTGAGAACAGAAGTGTTATATTGTATTAAAAAAAAAATAAAAATAAAAATAAAAACATAACTACTAATCCGAGCGGCAACTAAATAAAAATGCAGCAAAATAAAAATTCCATGCATAACTGCGAAAGAAAACAGAATATTCTGTCTCAAATTTCTCATTAAATATCTACTATTGAAAAATTTTCTGCCGAAAACTTTTCTGCCGAAGTTTTCATTAATAAAAGCAATAATAATTATTAGTATAAATTTAAGGGCAAAAGGATTATTAATTGGCGAGAGTAGAATAAGACTATAAGAAAAGAAATCAAAATGAAAAATCAGAACTTTCGGTTACTTCATGTTTTAGATTAAATTAAAGATTCAGATAAATTCTCATGACATGAAAAGAATCATGCTAAAGTTTCAAACTCCTTTACGAATAAGAAGGAACTAATTTACTATATGGCTTATGAGACTAAGGATAATCACTAATGGCATATTAAATTGAGACACAATTGATATAAACTGAATAACTAATTTTGAATGCTCCAAGGTAATATTAACTACAAAAGGTCAACCTTTTATAACAAGCTAAAGCAAATACAAGTATCAGTTTTTGATTAAAACAAATCTTTAAAAAATATTTAAAAACAGATTAGTAATGCGACATATAATAATTTCATTAATATCAAAATAAAAAATAAGCTATTAATGGAAAAGATCGAAGTTAAGAAAAATAAAATAAATCGCTTTTCATTTAGCCGATTAAATAATAACTAAAGTATTCAACATTATGAATAACACAACAGAATAAAAATTATTAAAAAAATAAATCAAAGTATAATAAAACATATAATTGCATAAAAATTATATAAACTTAATCACATTTTTGCTAACAAAGATGCTGAGCCTGCAAAACAAAAAATACACATAAATAAATAATCTGTTAACATAAAAAAAGTACAATTTGCAACCGATAAGCAAAAATGATCAATAATGAATGTAGGAATAGTATGTGAACATTAATGTACCTGTACAGAAAAACAAAAAGAAACCGTTAAGTATATTTACAAATAATGAATAACATGTAACACTGCCCTCCCCATAAAATAATACATAAAACAAAAAAACATTTCTTTTGTGACAGCGATGACAGCTAAAAGTAAAAACAAAAATATAAATGACACTTTACAATGAATGAAAATACATTAGCAAAATATAATGAGATGTTTATTATTTTCTTATATAATATGTAATAAATTCTTAACATAAATCAGTTCTAATGAAACAAATTGTTTAGTAATACAAATTTAAGCTACACAAAGTTTGTTCTGTTACTTGTTTGGTGGTTATTTTGTTGTTGTTTAGGTCAGTGGTCAGTATGTTAATGAAATTTCAGAATTTTCACAAGGTTTTATATATATATCTTAAATGTAGTTTCTCATTGTGTGCACAATAAGTTGTGGCTTCATTGTATTTTATTTTATTTTTTTTTTTTTGGGGGGGGGAACAAAAATGTTTGTAAAAATCCAGGTAGATTCTACTTTATACCTTTTATTAATGAAGGGAAAAGTGGAGTTTAAGATTTTAAGTTTAAACTGTAATTAATAGTTGATCATTTGGAATAAACCATACCTGCTAATTAAATAAGTCTCACACAAAATTATTATATATTGTTGAAACAAATCTTTTCACAGTTACAGCCTTTCTTATGAATATAGATATATTAGATTTACTAACAAAAAATAAATTAAACAATATAATCAGTAGATTTAGATATCATAAGGCACTTTTAAACCAAAGCTGAATGAATATTTTCTGATGAAATGCAAGTCTTGTATCGATTTAATGGTTTCTCATTAACATTTAATGAGAAATCACTGTACAGAATTTTGATATGCCATGAATTCTCTATTATATAAAAGTATTTTCAATAACTAAAATAGGCATTTGGACCGCACAATACCATAATAAATTTGGAATGCAAAGAGAGCATTAAAGTGCTTTCTATTTGATAAAATGTAAGATTTCTCATAATTGTTGAATAAACATTTCTCATTCACTCCAGTTAATTCTGAGTCATTTTTGTTCCATTTTTTGAATTATAACTGCATTTACAAAAAAAATCTAATATGGAGACCACATGACTTCCTTGTAAGCCTATTAAATTACATATAAACATTTTTGTTGCACTTCATTTAAACTTATTTCATTTGAAAGTGAGATATGATCCTCCAATTCTTTAATAACAGTGGACAGTTACGCAACTGCTAAAATATTAAGATTTATTGACATCAAATATGTATACAGTTATTAATTCAACAATCTAACCTGAAATACTAGGTTAGAGTAAAAGTCCCTTTACAACTCTTTAATGTTATTTTAGATAAGTTAGGCCTACAAAAAGCCCTCCCCATTTGAAAAAAGGGAATTTCAAGAAATACAAAGGCAAAACTTGCACCACTTTGCAGTAATAAGAAAAGGATGTAAAAAAAAATAACAACTTAATGAGACTGCTCTTAAGTGCAAATTTTGAATTTCTGGATTGCGGGAGTATGCACAATTTTTTACAGTAAGTTTTTTCAATATTCGCACAAAAATACTTTCAATGTCAAAGAGACATCAGATTATGTGATACTCCATTATAAGAAAATAATATTTTTTGAACATTATGCGATACTGCATTATAAGAAAATAATATTATTTGAACATTATGTGATGATGAAAAAAAAAGAAGGAAATAAATTACCCTTGTATTAGCTATAAAGAATTTTTTACTGGAAAAAGTACAGCAGAGCCAACAAAATAAAATCCTTAAAAAAAAAAAATTCAGTCCATTAATGAAGTGTAAGGTTTAAATTCATTAAAAAAAATTTTATTGAATCGAGTACTTCCTCTTTTTTAGAATTAGTTAATAAATTGTCTTATCATTTTCAAATCTGTCAAACAAAATAAAACTAATTTTATCTAAATGTCGCTTTACTTTCGATTGGGTGTTACATAAAGAAAGTATATAAACATTTGTGAAATAAATATGAATACATATGTACGTGGATATAGTCTTTTGTTTGTATATGCAAGTACATTTATAGTACATTGTAAATTGTGTATCTATAATACAGTGGTTTAAATTCTATGAAATGAATATTATAAACCAATATACAGAATGATGGTGAAATTTTTCCACAGAAATTAAACCGATTTATTTCTTTTATTATACGTCGATATAATAAAAAATGAAACAAACCTTCGGCATTATTCTTATCCGCTTGTGTTCTTTCATGAAGGATTCGTCGTTCCTGTAACGCCCTACTCGGTATAAGACCTGCTCTCATATCTCTGTCCCCTTCCTTTCTTGCCTGCCACCTAAAACAAAGTATTCAATAGCGTAATTTTTCTACAGTTCAAGTACAAAAATTAACAAATGTAAAGTGAAGTTTGAAACATATTTCACACAAACAATAACAGTAATAACATAATATGATTATTTATAACTTGATGCATAAATTACTTGTAAGTATATCTTATCACATACATAATGAAAATTTTTCAGTTTATTTTTTATAACTGAAATATAGTTATAGTAAAGAAAGTAAGTTATAGTAATATAAAGTATATAATATATAGTAGTAATATAATAGTATATTATATTATAGAAATATATAGTACAGATGAAGTATATAAAGTGTACTGGATCAGGGTACTTCCGATGAAGCATTTGGGCCCCTCTTAGGTTTGAGAGGTCGCGAGTGGTGGGTGGGGGAGGGAAACTTGTGCATTTTTAAATGCGCATGCCGCCCCTTTAGGCTAGGTGTAGGTGTAGGCTTGTGGTTCCGGAGGTAAAAAAAAAAAAAATAAAAATAAAAAATAAAAAGGTGTAGGGCGGGAAGGGCAGCCTCTTGAAGGAGGAACGTGTCGGCTTCCCACAAACGGGGAGTCGCCGCGCTCTAAGGATGCCAAGAGGACCCCAAAAGGGGGCTCCGCTGCAGGAGCCCAAATAAATGGGAAGGGTAGTAGGCAAGGGTAATCTGTTGCCACAACACCCACGGCTGGCCAATGTTATGCCAAGAGGCGATTCCGGTCAACCCTGGAAGGGAAAGGGGGGGAGGTATTTTAGTGGGTGAGAGCCCCACACTACCATCTGTGTGGGAAGATGGTGGCTGGTAGAGCGTTTTCCTCCTCCTATACAAAAAAAAAAAAAAGAAAAAAGTAATATAAAGTAAGTAAAGAAAGATAAGAATACATATATACTTAACATTTTAAAGATGTATTAATGATTTATTAACAGAAGTGAACATTCATAACAGTACAGTACAATTCATGAACTTAAGATGTGCACTGAAGACAGCATGAATTAGCAATGAGATGTATCATATGGATAAACAAAAGAGAAAAACGCTAAGTTTATGATTTTAAAAATTTTATCAAATTAAATTAATACATTTGTAGTAATTCAAAAATGTTAAACACGTATTTAAAAAGAACAATATATTTATAATCATAGCTCAGAATACTGTTGAGTTAGAATAAAGTTTGTAAAACGACAACGATAACGGGAACAACAGACAGTCCCAATAAAAATATGGGAGAAAAAAACAGTACAATGAGAAAGGAAAGTAGAAATTACTACTTCAGTGGCTCACCAAAGATCTTATCAGGAAGAGCATAAGAAAAAGAAACCAAAAAAAAAAAAAAGAAAAGAAAAGAGTACAAAGAATTACATTTTCAACTATATTTCCTACATAAGTGATAAGTCCTAAACAATTAGCAAGTCCTGAAACACCCTAAAAATAAATCAATAAAGTCAAGATAAATACAAATAGAAATGAAATTCACGCCAAAAATAAGCAACAGTTAGTTTTAACTTCATCTATCTTATCTCTTCAATAACTTTAATTTGAATATATCATTAATTAATTATAAAGCTTTTCACAGTATTAAAAAAAATAATTAAAATGTTTTATTCTTTTAATAAAATTTTGTTTAATTTTTGAACAAAATGTTTTTTGAAAATAATTGCATACATATATAAAGTATTTAATTTTAATTGCCCCAGGCGATTTTCTTGTAAACTATGCAGAATACAAAAAAAAAAAGATCTAAACAAGAGTTTTTCAACAAAAATTGGAGGCAGACATCACCCTTGAACAATTCAGAATTGGATTTTTTCAAATGGAATCATCTATTTCTGATCTCACTGATGAAAATAGTATACTTTACTGTTCAGGTAGCACTGCTGTCTGGCACCATGCAATGTTAAATATTAGCTTTTCCTTCTTTTCAACATAATTTATTTGTATTTTATTAAACTGCTTTTTTATTCATCAATTGTTAGTGCGTAACATATAACCATATGATGGATTTAATCTTATTATATTGTTGTAAGATGTGTTAAATTACGGTGAGCTCAAACTGTGGAGGGGGGAGAAATATAACCTCAAAAGTTTAATTTAATTAGATAAATTATTTGACCATTTAGTAGATGGAATTCACGGAATCTCGCTAGAGTTATGATTGATTTCAATAATTCCATTTTAAATTAACTCGGACCAAAACTAATGGTAATTATATTATTTTAATCGTCATATATACATCTCAGTCGAGATACTTGATAGGCCTGTTTATATAGGGAGTAACTGAAAATATAAAATTACTGACAAAGCGTACAAATGAATAACCAATTTTATGACGATAAATTTTTATTTTAACGAATAAATTTTATGACTACGAGAAAAGTAAAAATATTCCCATTAACTAATGAATGAATTTCAGCAAAATTCCTACCTACAAATCGAAGATATTTATTAAAATTGAATGACAACGTATTACAAGTTATATGAGATGGGAAAAAAATGTTCATCTACTTACACAGAAAAATATCAAGGAATGTAGACTGTAAATCCAATAAAATCACAAATCTTTTTCAATATCACAATCAATTTATCTTCCTTGGAAAACTTGAAATTTTATAAATATAAAAGTTAATCTTTGGATAGATAAAATTTACACCAACTTATTTCCATTAAAATAAAAAGAAACAGTCATTTAAATAAAATAAACTGACCCGATATAAAATTTACACACCTAAAGAAATCTACAATCGATATATAATTACAAACCAATAAGCATCATCCTGACTGACGATATGTAGAACATCACCCTTCACGAAATCAAGACCGGCTTCTTTGCAAGGTATATATGGATCACCAAACGCTGAATAATCAAAATGCGCTCTCACTCTTACTTTGCTCTCCCTTATACCACCCTTACCGTCCGCCGGTACCAATTTGAATGTTATTGTGCCTTCTGATGCTTGCTATAAAGACATAATAAATGAACATCATAGATTAATAATCGGAAAGGTTAATAAGACAAATTTAGCTTACCTTCTTTAAAGTGGTGTGTTTATTCAATGATATTTTCTCAATATGAAAGGTTTAAGTAATGATTTTCTAATTTTTTTTTGTTGTATTAAATGACCCCCAGTAAGCAACAGAGTTGATTCATAAATGATAAGTTTTAAACTGTTATAAAAACTTCTCTCTAGTATCACTGAATCAATCTTAAGAAAACTTCTTTTTTCTATCGACTTAAGATAAATCTTTGGTATAATTAATAGGCAATTACAATAAAAAAAAAAAAAAAATATATATATATATATATATATATATATTTTTTTTTTTTATTGTATTTTTATATATATATATATATATATTAAAATTATGCTTATATTATATACATTGTGCAATATTGTTTAAAAAAAAAAATGAGCAGTAAAATAATCAAAATGTAAATGTTTGTTATTCAGTTAGACTGTAAGTAATGGCAGTGTCTGTCTAAACTTGTAATAATTTTATTACACATTCATATTTCATTAAGTCACATAAACATATGCACAATTTTATAAATACAGACATAAATCTCATCAAAAATTATCTGTAAGCACTTGGAATACGACAAAAAATTTATTTTAACTTTAGTTTCGGTGAAAGAGATTATAATAACGCGTGAAAATCAAACAATTAAATAATTATTAAAATCTTTGGTAAAGATTTACTAATAAAATAAATAATTAAATGTTATAAATTTTTTATCAATAAGGCATTTTCAGATTTAATTTTTGTAATGAATAAAAATACTACTGTTTGTTTACGTAGCAGATTTAATATCCTGAAATCTGCCTTCAAAAATAATCAGGGTGTATGTCTTATGTGAAAATTCTCCGAAATGACAACAAAAATTGCTATATCGCATAAAATTAAAATTTATTTTATCAAACATTACGATCACTGTATCAAGTAATTATTACATAAAATTTATATCACCGTGTACAGTTCATAAAACGTAAAAACACTTACCTGTTTGTCTGAATTAATTTCAGAGTATTGGTTCCATCATCAGCAAACTTACTATATAAGATACACATAATTAGCATATGAAAATTAAAAAATTTCTTTTAAAATTATGTAGTCA
Organism: Zanna intricata; assembly: GCA_010016005.3. NCBI lineage: Eukaryota > Metazoa > Arthropoda > Insecta > Hemiptera > Fulgoridae > Zanna > Zanna intricata. The sequence goes on from JAAAKQ030308714.1 coordinate 9,480, forward strand.
AAAATATTAAATATATCAGCATGTATATCAACAGTATACACCGTTGCAATATTTAAAAACATCGTATATCCACCACGTTAAGTCACAGAATAGTATTATCAAATCATTTAACCAGTATGTCTGATGCACCAAATTTATCAACTTTTATCAAATTCAATCTGTTAATTAATAATTATTTATTTATTAATATAATATTTTTCAAATATATCAGTTTCTTTTTTTTTGTGCTTTTGAGGCGACATTGAACCACTTAAGTCAATTATTTCTTGATTTCCCTTTTAATCAGACCGGTTTTGTTTTCTTTAATTTTGAATCTACTGTTTTTTGTCTTTTATTATTGCCTCAGTTTGTCTGTTTTTCCGATTATCAGATATCAGTTTCTTTATTATTATTATTATTACTTATAATAGTAATAGTAAAACTGTAAAAAATAGTCATAAAATAGTAAAACTGTAGATTGGGGTTTAAAAACCTGAAGAAAAGGTGTCACAGGTATCTTTGGAATTTAGAGAAGCTTGAGAAAGAGGAGGTAAAAAAGAATTTTGAGGAAGACATCGCAAGAGGTCTGAGTAAAA